>APFE031215501.1:2947-13773 GCA_000404065.3 Pinus taeda
AAATGGTATAGAATATGGAAAGAAAATTATAAAAATATATTTAGGATTGGAATAAAATAGGGGAATGAAATAAGGTTAAATTTCGTATATTATAATCAATTTAAATCTGGTAAATTATAATAAATTAAAGTGAGATTGATATATCAAGATTTGGTCAAATTGGTATTTGTGGTTGAAAATTAGTATTAGAATAGAGTAGGTCTTAACTAATTGCTAGTAATTGGATTTAAACTATTAAAAGTATTATAAAGTATTTAGTAATTTATGGTTATTTTTAATCAAAATCCGATAGAGATTTTTAAAAACTTGACTTTAAATTTTTTAATATTCATAATTCCAGTGTCCCAAAGGTTTTTCAGGGTGTTGAAACCATTTATGCATTCAAAAATGTGCTTTAAATAACAAAAAATCTTGAAATTGTTTGCCAGATTTTGGTGAAAAGGACTATTTAATCTATAAGTTAGACTACTTCTTTGGTAAATAATTTCATATAAACTAATGTAAACAATAAGAAAGAATTAATTTCTACCTTGTCATCTTGATTGCTTTTTTATTTTTATTTATTTTTCATTTTATCTTACTTTATTCTATTTTATTTTTATTTATTCATTTAACTAAATTCTTTTAATCCATTTTAAACTTTCCTTAATTAAATATTCCTTGATAATTTAATATTTAATAATATTATTAAACTATTTTTTTCCCTATTAATAATATTAATTAATTTATAATAGTAATAATATAATAATAATAACAATAAATTTTAGTTAAATATTCTGCTATAAATTATTAATGGCTCACGAAGAATGGTCTCATCCCTCAAATATTAGTCTATTAAAATTTTAATTATTCTATTAATATAAATAAATAATTAATAAATAATAATTATATCAAATCATATTCATAAAAATCATTTTCCAAGGGCTTGTTTATAATGGCTAATTCCAGACTAGGATGCATATATGCTATTTAAATATTTAGGAAGATTAATATGCTATTTAAATATTTGGGAAGATTGATTTTTTCACCTTTGACACGAGGGTGAACCACATTAGTTGGTTTGAAACGTCAACCAAATCTCAATGATGTGATTATTCCTAAAGACAATATCATTATTAAGAATTAGATTATAGTGTAGTACAAAAATTAATTCATAATTTAAAACTAGATTAGATTAAATTATGAGAAAAAAGAGGGAGATACAAAAACATTATAAATTTGAGATCATATGGATTAATAATATTATTTCATCTTAATAATAATAAATGATAGAGGGGGGCAGTGGGGTGATTAACAATAGAAAAGAGACAGGAAAAAGGGGGGGCTTAAGGATGGTTAGAATTGATATTAGAGGATAAAAATGTATACCGTGCTTCCAATACTCACTTAAGTGAAACCCATCTTCCCAATCGAAGTTGTTATGGAATTTTTCAATTTCAAAAGATTCCCTAACACACGCTTAAGCGAAACTCATCTTCCTAATTGAAGTTGTTAGGGATTTTTTCAATTTCAAAAGCTTCCCTAATGACCCGATTCGACTGGAAGGGAGCAAAGGCCGCGATTTTGGATTTGTCGAAATAGATCAATGTTTAGTATTATGGGAGTGTTCTGTGATGACAGATTTAGTGATTCAGTTAGGTAGGTGTTGGCCATATTTTCCTTTAGGCAGGTTTTGAAGGACCTCTCAGTTTGTCCTATATAGGACACTCCAGAAAAATGTATCACATAGAATCCAGAGCCAAGCATGAGGTCATTTTTTTTATTTTGATATTTTGAAGAGTTGGCTAAGTGTTGATTGAGGTTTGAACACGGTTTTGATGTTTCATTTAGATTGGATTTTAGAGATATGATTAGTAACTCCCTATATCTAGGGAATATATGCAGGGAAGTGAGATTTTCACTAAGAGTGAGTTTTTGAAAGGGTTTTTAGATTTGGGATAGAGAGCCCATCCCCTCCCCGCATTTTCCTCTCTCTTTCCGATTTTAAACTCCCCATTGCCTCCTTCTATCTTTTATATTATTATTATTAAATAATATTATTAATATTATTAATTCCTATAATGTCAAATTTGTAATCTTTCTATCTCTCTGGCTCTTTCATTTTCTAATGACAATTTAATCTAATATATTATTAAATTATAATTTTTTTTTGCTCTTAAATTTTCCTTTTATATTCTATTGTTTATATTACTTTATAGCTCGAATCAAATCACTCTATAAATACTTTATAATGTTATTAGTCCCTGCCCTTCGGGCTGGCAGGGACTATAGTAATCGGTTTTCACCGATAGCATTAGTTTGGCACAGAAATCCACAGAAATCCATAAACATATTTCACGTTAAACCAAAGTTTGCGGATATATTTTATTAAATTTTATGTTTGCCGATACACGCAGCCAATGGATGGAAAGATTGTCTTATTTGGCCTCAGTACGAGGCATAACTTAGGAAAATTTTACAAAATCATTTCGCTAATTGGTACAGGTTTGAAGTAATGCTATCTTCGAGATAGCATTAGTTCGTTAACATTAAATGTTAACTGGGTTACATTAAGGATATCGCCGCTTAGCCTAGGTTACGTTATGTCCCTCCACACCTCCACCTCCACACGTCCACGCCTGCCATCTGCCATACATGCACGCCTACGCCTGCCACCAACTTTCCTCTTATACTCCCCAAGGTGCGGGGTGCTTGTTCAACCTAGTCGCCTGAAGATGGGAATCGGCTCTGCGGCATCTACAAACGGAGCAGCTATCACCACGCTTGCGTTTGCCAGACTGGTAATCTTCGTTTCATTGATGTTGCTGTTGCTATGTTTGTGCCTTCTGCAGTTTCATTGATGTTGCTGTTGCTGTGTTTTCAGGTCCAGGTAGTCAGACGGCGTTCGACAGCGTTCGACAGAGTCAAGATCTGCTCAACTCCTGCACAAATGCAACGTAAGGTATTATCTTGTTCTGCCTTTCCTCAGACAAATTGTATGGGCTACAGAAAATTTGTGAGCAAGCTTACAATAGGCAGATCACAATAAGTGATGAGAACAAACCTCTGTAAAAATATGTAAATATTGATTAGCATCATTTTCTTAATAATGTCGGTGACAGCTTCAGAGAAACGCATCGGATGCTATCGGATTGCCGGAGAAGGAGACCGAGCAAAACTCAGCTTCGAGTTATACAATTAACTTTTCATTGCAGCTTTGCGGCATTGTGCACGGCCGAGTGAATAAACAATAAAGCCTGCAACTGGCAGTCAAAACCCATGGCGATATGGAGAAACTAGTAAAATTAAAAAATATTTTCTACTCCAGCCAGTTCATGTGTGTTTTGGCTCTCGGATTAAGTCTGTACTAAATTTTTTAATTTCAAATGCAGTCAACTTACCATTCCTTTTTCTTTAATGGCTCATCGAATATGCAACTCGATATATTTATAATTTATGAATTCATTTTCTTTTGCGACCGACGAGACTCTAGTGTTCATGTACCCACATATGATTGTACTAACAGTGAAATAGATTTCTAACAGTCCAAAGAAATATTTGCATCTACGTGCTGAATGAAAGGGCCGAGCCCTACTATGGATGGGCAGACGCTGTTGGAAACTCGGCAGGTGACTAAAAGACTGTCTCTGCTACTCCACAAGTTACAATAAGATTTGTTCAAGGAATTTTTTAACATGACTATCTATATAAATTATTAAAATGTTTGTTATATAAAACTTTTACATTTTCTGAGTTGTTATACATATATACATACCTGTAAACTCCTTCGTTGATTTCTGAGGACGCTGGACCGCCCAGGTTTTGGTATGGCCGCGCGTCTGGAGACACCTTGACTTCAAACTGCAACAGGGGGCATTTTCTTTTGTTATTAGGGATCAGGAGTGCCTATCATGCACCCATCGGCCTTCATTTCTTCAATCAGATTTCTATTCTCTGTAGAGAATACAAGTTTTCATTTCTATTCTAAATTGGCAGAATTGTTATCGCAGACCTGATTTTCCTTTTTTATTCCTTAACCTAAAGCAACAAGCATTTCCAAACCCAAGACTTATTTTTTTAATGAAAATCGAGGATCTGTTACCTAATGCCCATCCATATGCTTTAGTGTCCCTCTGGAATCCTGCGTGAGATTCCTGGATGAAATATTTTGAAGCACAAAGACCCTTGTCAATCCGAGTTTTGGGAGCCTCCGTAAGACAAAAAGCAGTCTCGCTAATTCTATAACTCGTTCTCTCATTAAATCCAGAAATCTATGCCATGAATGATGAGCAAGAACGCCATGAATTTAACGGGCAAGATCCGCAGGTGCCTCGGCTAACTCTCTCTGCAACTGTTTCACTTCACGTCGCAGAACTGAGATCGCTCCCACGCAACCATAAATGGGATCTTTCAACAGCCAACAGCCATCAGAGGGAGGCGGGCATGCAAGATATATTACTGCCATCTGAAGGATTTCTGGATGCTGGGTAATGAAGGCAGTTGGTCGATGAGATACGTGGCGTGGCAAGCGGGCGCCAAAAGGATCATGCATAGACGGAGCCCGGGTCTATCTATGTATTTGCTTATTATTTACACGATTAATACTTTGCTTTATTTTAGATGACGTGAACCAAATAATAATATAATATTAAAACCCTAGCCATGCGTCAGCGTTTAACCTTAGTTCCTCGCATGTTTGACTTAGCGCACGCACTCAAACTTGGGACCAAGTTAAGTCGGCTCAGCATAAGGGCTGATCAAGTTTGATTCAGAGGAGTATTGGGTAACACAGAGGAGTTTTCCAACTATGACTTGTATATTAGAACAACTAACACAACATTTCATACACAGAATATGGTTAGAGGTTGCAATCTAATAAAAAAATACTCAACTCATTTTAACAGTAAGATCCTAATATTTAAAAACAGCTAAAACTAAGAATGTTTCGCGATGTGATGAAATGGGATATCCTAAATCATTTTCCCTTTAACAAGAATAATAAATTTCCAAATTTTTCCACAGCTCCCATAAACATTGGAAAGAAGGCCATAACTCTTCTTATTATTTGAATAACATGCTAAAAAAACAAACATTTCTCAATACGTCCTGATTACAACGTAATAATGACAAAAATAACAATTGATCCATACCGAAAATAAATCAGAGCCTTGAAGAGCTACCACTAGTGAATCAATTAATATAGAAGCACGAAATTTAACAGTTATTACACCGATGGAAAGAACACTACCCGCAACAGATCTCAACGCGTCTTTGTTGTTCTTCTACATACAGTTACATGCGCCTCGTAAAGTTGTTGCTTCTTTGCCACTTGGGGTCTGCCACCGATGATTGCTGCTCCTGCTCTCGTTGATCAGCGTCTTAAAACGAGCTACTTCGCAGATTCGTGAGCGCAGTTGGAAGAAGACGACAGATTCGTGTGCGCAGTTGGGTAAAAGACAATTCAGGAATCACGGATGTCCAGTAACCTGGTGTCCAGGACAGTTGTGACCAACACACATGTCTACGGTCCCTGGGTACAAGACAATTCAGGAATCACCAGGACTGTTGTGACAAACACACTTGTCTATGGTAACATGTCGACTGCTGAGTGCTGCAGGGCTACTTGCATCTTACAGCTACTTGCCAAATCAATCAGGGAACTTTCTTCCTCTGCAGCCCTCGGTTAATCAGCCAGCCCGTTCATTTGTTTCTTGGGTCAGGCGGGGTTCTTCAATCAGTGGCAGGGACTTGCTGCTTCGCAGCCTCCCTTGTTTAATAATACAAATCCGATCATTAGCAACTCATCTAGGCATACTCTATTCTAATATTAATTTTCAACTATTAATATCAAATTAACCAAATCTTGAATATATCAATTTAATTCTAATTTATTATAATTTACCAAATTTAACCTTAGTATATTTTTCTTGCCCTATTTTATTCCAATCTTTAATATAATTTTATGGTGTAGTCTAATTGATACACGAAATAGTTTTTTTCACTATAATATTGTGATACAATTTCAAACAAGAATGTGATTTTTTATTAGTTAAAGTACATTTTTAAAGAATTGAGGGTTAAGCGTCGTTGTGATGGCCCAATATCTAAGGTGCAACTCTTGTTTATCTAGGGAACACCGACAAGATTGCCCATATTCTTAAGAAGAATAATGTTTCCTCTACTTTCAAGCCCCTTAATACCATTAGAAATTCTCTCAAATTCGTTAAAAACCCTATTGACCCCAAGGACATGAAAGGAGCCTCTTCGATCCCATGTTTCTGTGGGGTTCCCTACATTGGAGAAATCAACCACTCTATTAAACAGAGAATCCTAAAGCATGCAACAGACATCAGACACAACCGATCTCGCTCATCATCTCTTGCAGAGGATGCAGAGAAATATGAGCAAAGAAATATAAACACCATGTATGCATTGAGGATGCATAAGGTCATTGCCAGGGTTGATCACTTCCACCATAGGAAGCTAAGAGAGGCTATTGAGATTGAGAAACATGCTATCCATCTCAATAAGGATAATGGATGGAAATTGAGTAAGAGCTAGATTCCAATTCTTCCATCCTAACTCTTTTTTTTAAGAAGTTGTGACGCCCTTATAAATTTATTTATAACTATATGATTATAATTTATTTATATAATAATAAATATATATCAATTATTGTATTGTTATTATCATAATTCATATATGTACAAACAAGTATAATATATATTATATTTGTAAATTTTATTATTATTTATTTAATAAAAAGGGTTATTTGTATATTTTCGATAATATGTTTTTGTTTATATTATTATATAATTATAATAATAATATAATAAATAAATAATTTTTATAAACAACTAAGTTTTTTGATAATAATAAAAAATATAATATATTATATTATTAAATATCTAATTATTAACTGGCTAGGTTTATCGTAGCTAATTTTGGATTCGATTGCATCTTGTTATTTATTGATTCGTATCTATGGGTTTTTTTTCACCTTTGTTCCTGAGGATGACCATTAGTTGGTTTGAACATCAACCAATGAATATGATGTGATTAAGAGGAAAGACATGCTTATTTCATAAATGGATTCAACACCCTGAAAAACCCTAAGGCACTCAAATTCTACAGATTATATAAATTAAACTAAAGTTTTTAAAAATCTCTATCGGATTTTGGATAGAAAACATGTGGTTAAAAAAGCCACTTCATGTGTAAGTTAATATTACCTCAATTTTTATAATTTTATTCCCCTATTATATTCCATTTCCAATCTTAAATGATACTAATCTATCTATAATTTATTATAGTCTCCTAATTCAACTTGAATATTCTATATATTTCTCCCTATATCCTAGCTATAATTTACTCCAATCCACTCTCAAACTAATATTAATTTAAAAATATATTATTCTAGCCCTAACATTCATGTTCTAGCCCTATTTATTCATGCTCTAGCACACTTCATATGATCAATTAAACTTTGTATCCCCGAAGATGAGTGAAGTGTTCACCTGAAATGCCTCGTCTGACATCTCATTGAGAACACACAACTTTCTAGTAATATTCAACATCATCATCAATTATTATTAATCATAATTTATCTTAAAATTTTTGAAAATTATTATAAATATTCACTTATTATTTTTTTAATTATTTATTTTTAATGGTTGAAAATTGAGCTTGTAAATTAATAAAAAGTAATTATTATCTTAAACTTAATTCTGTGTAGTCTAACCAACACACGAAATGACCTTTTAACCTGAATATAGTAATACAATTTCTTGCAAAATTGTGATTTCTTGTAATTTAAAATACACTTTTGAATGTATAAATGAATTTTTCACAGTGAAAAATCCCCAAGGCACTTGATATTTGCAAATTAAACATATTATTTTTAGAAATATGTATTGAATTTTGAATAAAATTGACCAAATATATGCTCTAAATAGAATTATATCATCTATTAATTACACTACCTTATCTTAATTCATAATCTTGATAAAAGAAGCATAATGACCTCTTTCATGACAATTTTTCTAGTTAAATTTAAAAAACTTGAGTTTAAGTTGTTTAATATGTAGAATTCAAGTGCCCTAGGGGTTTTCGAGGGTGTTAAATCCATTTATGCATTCAAAAATGTGTTTTAAGCAACAAAAAATCACCTTCTTGCTTGAAATTGTGTTGTGGGATTATCATGAAAGAAATCCATTTCGTCTATAAGTTAGACTACACTGATAGAAAATGGCATAACCTTTGATTTTTAATATATTTATAAATCATAGTGTTTAATTCTTGATTTATTTATATAATTATGAATTCCACTAATAAATTGAGAAAACTTTTTAATTATTATATTTACTATAATTTTGCTAAGTGTTAGTGGGTCTCCATACGCAACAAATTTGTATTGTTTAATTAAACATTGATAATGTAGTTAATTGCATATTTATCATTTAATGGGGCCAACACATAATTTAAAATAAATTTTATTATTATCTTAAATTTTTGATGTTTAATATTGTTAAGGCTTAGCTTTATTTTTTTGTTAGCTATTTTTTATTAATTCTTAAACTTGGTTATTTAAAATAATTATTTATATTAGATTTTTTTTTAATTTCTATTATATTAAATAGTATATATATATCGGATAGAGTTTAAGTGACTTTTGAAAGTTTCAAGTTTATTTTTGATCTAATTTGTCTAGAATCTGACTAGGGTCATTGAATCACAGTTTGACAGGTGAACTCTCATTATTGAAGTGCCCGTCGGGGTTTTTTGAAGTGTGAATCCATATTACAATCAAAAGACTAGTTTAAGCAACAAAAATCAAGATTTGGCCACAATTGTTTTCACCGATCCTGACCATAAATCTACGGGATAATCCAAAAAGTCACACTTAAAGACTACTCTTATAAATATTACTTAAATCTATAACCTACTAAACAATTCATTTTTAGTCGCTAGATTTGATTAGGTTAAAGTAGCTTTTGAGAAAAATGTTATCACCCATGGGGTTTCGTTATAGAAGATGGTTTTGTACTTTATATTTATCTAGTTTTATAGTTTGTGTTCGTTAAATTTTCTAATCAAGATACATTATTGTTAGGTAGAATTATTTTATGTTCATTTACATTTTACATTTTATATTTATATATGTTTTAATTTGAACATATCAAGCTAACATTTATTTTATTAATTTGTTAAATTTTATCCCAACCTCGAGGATGGGATTCGAAATCTAAGAGAAGAGGATAAAGAGCTTATCAGACAGGATTATGCGGTCATTTTAAGGAGAGCAAAACCCCCAAAGAAAAACTTGAACCATGCACAATTAATAGCATCAAAAACTTTGAGAAATAATGATGACATAGTCATATTAAAGGCAAACAATGGGGGGCAACCGTGGTAATGGATAAAGAAGAATACATTACCAAAATGAGAGACCACCTATAGAGCAGTGGCAACTACAAGAAACTTAAGGTGAACCATATTTCCAAGATTACTAGGACTGTTAAAAGGGCCATGAAAGACTCCAAACTTGATGAAAGAATAAAGAATTGTCTAAACTTATAAATAAGGAAAAATTAGAACCCAAGGACAAACTTGTGAGTTTTGATGTGGTCCAACTTTTCACTAACATTCCATTAGATGAAGCTCTCCAGGTGGTAAAAGAAGTTGTGAACCCTCAAATTGCAAAGCTTGTTGAAATATGTCTCCGTTTTACTTTCTTTACCTTCCAAGGCGAACTCTTTGAGCAAACATGAGTTTCTATGGGATCTCCACTTTCCCCTATAGTAGCTAACCTCTTTATGGAGAAATTTGAAAAGATTGTGCTTGAAACCTTCCCTCTTAAGCCTAAATTCTGGATTATATTCGTTGATGACACTAGTGTAAATTGGCCTCATAGGGAAAAAGAGATGAGAAACTTCCTTAACCACCTCAACAGTTTATCCAATGACATCAAATTCACAATGAAGGAGGAAGAAAACAATAGTATCCTGTTCTTGGACATTCTCCTCCTCAAAAATAAAGATGGATCACTGGGACATAAGGTGTTCAGAAAGAAATCACACACAGACAACTACCTGCATGCAGAATCTCATCATCACTCAGCTCAAAAGATGGGGGTACTCAAAACCCTCTTCACTAGAGATATAATAATATCTGGCGTCAATCATGTGGATGAAGAAATTAAGTATTTAAGAAAGGTCTTTTTAAGCATTGGATATAAGAATAAAGACATCATTAAAACCATCAAAAGAGCTAAAACCAAAAAGCTAGTTAGACCCCCAAGAACAAACATGCAAGCTTCTAAAAATAAAGCATATCTTCCTTTCATTCAAGGAGTCACTGATAAACTAGCCAAGGTTCTCAGAAATAAAGGGATTGAAACCTATTTTAAACCCTTAACTACGATAAGATATAATATGAGATCTGTTAAAGACAATCCGGATCACCTCCAACAAAAAGGGATTTACAAAGTCATGTGTTCATGTGGGAATTGTTACAAAGAGACTGGGAGGTCCTTTAAAATCAGGCTAAAAGAACATGGTGTTGACATAAAAAAAATAGTAGGACTAAGTATTTTGCACTTGTAGAACACTCAACCAAGACATGTCACCACATATGCCTAGAAGACACTAAAATTATTGCTACAGAGAAGCACCAATACAAATGAAAAATGAGGCAAACTCTTGAAATTATAAAGCATTCGCAAAATCTGAATAGAGATGGAGGTCTCAAAATTAATAGAAAATGGATTCATGTTCTTTCTCAAAATCAACCTAAACAAAACCTTACATAATTTCATCCTCTCCCATACATTTCCATCTTCCTCTTAT
>APFE031215508.1:10459-48905 GCA_000404065.3 Pinus taeda
TTCTAAAGCTTGTTTTGAAGAGCTGAGGTTTGAGACTTGCTTAGGAAGCTGGTATAGGTGGTGATAGACCCATACCGACTGCAAATAATCAAGGTGACGATATTTTTGTGTAACAGCTAGAATCATTGGTCGTGGAAAAGTAAAGTTGAAGTTGCAAGGTGGAAGGGTTAGAATACTTCCAGGTGTTCTGCATATTCTTGCATTGGATAGAAATCTAATTTTGTAAGCAACATGGATGATGCAGGTGTAAAAAATAGTGTTTGAGAAGTATACCTACAAAATGGTTCGGGGAGCACTGGTATTGATGTAGGGAGTTCATATTGGAACTCTATACAAGCTATAAGGTAGCACTGTCATTGATGGTGCAACAGTTCTATGGTTCTTGAAAGTGGAGTAGAAAATCTAGTGGTCTCTGAGAGAAGACCATGTTGTGGCATCAAAGGCTTGGACATATTGGAGAGAAGGGCCTTCGAATACTTCATGGTAAAGGTATGGTAGAAGGTATGAGTAATAGCTTTCTATATTTTGATTTCTGTGAAAATTGTGTTTATGGGAAGCAGAATCGAGTGAGTTTCCCCTCTGTTAGTAAGAGGGCGAAACATATATTAGAACTTGTGCACATTGATGTGTTTGGACCTGTGAAGGTTCCATCCCTAGGTAATTCTGTGTACTATGTATCAATTATAGATGACTTCTCAATGAATACATGGATATATTTCCTTAAGAAGAAATCTAAAGTCTTTGAGAGGTTTAAAGAATTTAAGGCTCTGGTGGAAAACCAGATAGAGAAGAAGATAAAGGTGTTGAGGATAGATAACAGTGGAGAGTTTTGCAACAAGGAATTTGAATAATTCTGTAAGAACTGTGGTATAGCTCAACAAAAGACTACTCCATACACACCTGAGCAAAATGGAGTTGTAGAAAGAATGAACAAGACATTGATGGAAAGGGCAAGAAGCATGCTCAGTGGTGTCAGGTTAGGACAAGAATTCTAGGCAGAGGCAGTGGAGATAGCATGTTACCTGGTCAACAGATCACCTTCATCAACATTGGAGGAGAAGACTCCACAAGAGGTATGGATTGGTAAGAAACCCTCTCTTTCACATCTGAGGGTATTTGGATGTGATGCATATGTACATGTTCCAAGGAAGAAAAGAACCAAGTTGGATAGTAAATCTAAAAAGTGCATCTTTATTGGGTATAAGGATGGTTTAAAGAGTTATGAGCTTTGGAACCTAGTAACAAGGAAGGTTGTGTACAGTCGAGATGTGGTGTTCATAGAGGTGAAAGATGTTATCAAACATGAAGTGGAACCAAAGGAACCTGAGAAGATGGAGTTTGAGCTCAAGGAGGAAGAATCAGACTCTACAGCAGAAGAGGAATCAGATGATGAAGAGCCACAAACGCTGAGTATGAGAAGATTAGTTCGAGAAACAAGGTGGCCAGAAAGGTATAGTCCATATTCTTTCTATTCAAATTTTGCTTTCTCTATTACTGATGATGATCCCAAAATGTGAAGGAAGTAGTAGCTATAGAGGATGGAAAACTTTGGAAAGAGGCCATGGTTGATGAAATGGCATCTTTGCACAAAAATGAGGCTTGGGATCTGGTGGAGTTGCCAGCTGGAAGGAAACCCATTGGCAGCAAATGGGTGTTCAAAAATAATACAAATGCATAAGGAAAGGTGGAGAAATACAAGGCTCTGTTGGTAGCAAAAGGTTATTCCCAAGTGTCGAGAATTGATTTTGGTGAAATTTTTTCTCTTGTTGCCAAGGTAGCTTCTATTAGATTACTTTTATCTGTTGTTGCTACTTTTGATTTTGAGGTAGAACAGATGTATGTGAAGACAACATTTCTTCATAGGGATCTGGAAGAGGAGATCTACATGAAGCAACTGAAGGCTTTGCAGTGAAGGGTAAGAAAGAACTGGTATGCAAGTTAAAGAAGTCTCTGTATGGGTTAAAACAGTCACCAAGGATGTGGTATCAGAAATTTGATACATTTATATGGGGACTTGGCTTCACCAGAAGCAAAGCACATCATTGTGTGTATTTTAAATTAATTGGTGACCGTGTTTTTTATCTGGTCTTGTATGTGGATGATATGTTGCTGGTTGGAAATGACAAAGAAATTATCCAGGATTTGAAGACCAATTGTCCTCCAAATTCGACATGAAAGATCTCGGTGTTGCAAACTATATTTGGGCATGGAAATTAAAAGAGATCGGGCAAAGAGGAAGCTCTGGTTAAACCAGAGGAAGTATGTGGACACAATATTGCAGAGGTTTAATATGCAGGATAGTAAACCGGTGAAGGTTCCTATTCCTGTAGGTGTAAAGTTATCTACTGAACAGTGTCCCAAGACACAAGAAGAGGAAGAGGACATGTCCCATGTTCCATATGCAAGTGCAGTCGGTAGCCTGATGTATGTGATGGTTTGTAATAAACAAGACATGCAGTGGGAGTATTGAGCAGGTTTATGTCAAAACTAGGGAAGGAGCACTGGATAGTAGTGAAGCAGGTTTTCAGGTATTTGCGTGGCACTAGTGATTATGGTTTGTGCTACCAAGGAAGGCCATGATTGGACAGAGTGTTGGATATTCGTGGCTTTGTTGATGTAGACTAGGCTGGAGATCTGGACCAGAGAAGATCTACAAGTGGGTATGTGTTTAACGTATTTGGAGGTGTAATCAGTTGGATGAGTAAGAAACAATCTATAGTGGCAATATCAACTACAAAGGCAGAATACATGGTAGCCACTCATGCAAGCAAGGATGCAGTTTGGTTGCAGAGATTGTGTTCAAGTACGGGATTAGTACAGGGAGCTATAAGGATAGACTGTGATAGCCAAAGTGCAATTTTCTTGGCAAAGAACCTTGCATCTCATTCAAAGAAAAATCACATTGATGTTTAGTATCACTTTGTGAGGGATATGATAGAAGACAAAAAGGTGTTGCTGGTAAAGATGGACACTTTGAAGAATACTACAGATGCATTGAAAAAATCTGTGAGGTCTGAGAATTTCTCTTGGTGTAGAGAAACAATGGGCATTGTAGGGCTGGATAATTTACTAAGCTCTCTTGTGGCCCCGTGTGGAAAGAAAACAACAAGTGGGAGAATGTCGGGTTGTGTTATATTCTTTCCACGACTAGCCCACGTAGTTAATCGAGAAGTTAGAGGGGGGGCGGAGCGCCTCCCTCTTCATTGCACCGATTGCGTAGCGGGGGGGTCATAGGGGGTTTGAGGGGTGCAGGTAGCCCCCCAGAAAATTTTGTTTTTGGACCCTATATTAGGTTGGGTGGAGCTACCTATGGTTTCAAGCATGATTTCCGCACATGGTTTTGGATGTGATGGTTTTCGGTCCATGGTATTGGATGCTTTGACATGTATAAATATATATTGTAACATTGAAAGGAATATAATGAAAAATCAAGCTGGTAGTCCCGGTTTTGGGATCCAAGGGAAAATCTCTGTGTAAATGTGTTTTATGTGTTATGCTCTCGCATTGTTTATTTTCTATGTTTTAGAATTCGTATGCATGTAATTTATATACGGGGTTAAAACCTACAATATTTCCCACTCAATTGTTGGCTGGTGAAAGCCAAGGGTCGCCCTTCCTGCATTAAGACAACACCAATACCAGCACCTAAAGCATCACATTCTGTCATAAAAGATTTGGTGAAGTCTATTAGTGCCAATATGGGAGTGGAACACATGACCTGTTTGAAAGCCATAAACGCCTATTGTTCTGCATCATTTTAGAGGAATGAATTTTTTTTGAGAAGGTTAGTGAGTGGTCTAGAAATGTGACCATAATTGCAGAAAAATTTTCTATAATAGCCATTGAGACCCAACAATCCCCTCAAACTCTTCAAGGTTTTTGGTTGGGGCCAATATTGCATTGCCTGTATCTTTTTGGGATCCGCCCAGACACCTTCACAACCCACAATGTGGCCCAAATACTCGACTTATTCCATGCCAAAAGAGCACTTGGAAAATTTAACAAATAATTTGTGATTTTGGAGCAGTTGCAAGAGAAGGTATACATGCTGAAGATGTTTTTCCCAGGTTAGGCTGTAGATGAGAATGTCATCAAAGAAAATGGGGACACATTTTCGGAGATATGGTTTCAGTAGGTGATTCATAAGGCTTTGAAAAGCGGATGGCACATTACAGAGACAAAATGGCATGACCAAGAATTCATAATGGCCTTCATGGGTTCGGAAAGAAGTCTTGGGAATTTATACTTCTTTCATGCGTATTTGGTGATAGCCAAAGATAAGAACTAGCTTAGTAAAAAATTGAGCACCATGTAGTTCATCCAACATATCACCAACAACTAGGATAGGGAATTTGTCTTTAACTGTGAGCTTGTTGAGGGCCCTCAAGTCTAGACACATGCACCATTTCCCATCTTTCATGAGCACCATGACCATTAGTGATGAATAAGGACTGATGCTAGGATGAATGACACTGGCTTCAAGAAGTTCCTTGATGATTTTTTCAATTTCATTCTTTTGGGCGAAAGGATATCGATATGGGTGCACATTTAGTAGCTATGCCCCTGGGATGAAAGTGATGCTATGATCATGTTCCCCTCTAAAGGCTGGAAGCTCCTTAGGTTTGTCAAATACTTGCTGGTGTCGATTCAAGACCTGTTGCATGTCAGGATGAATATGAAGAGTAGTGGTCTCGATGGCCTGAATGGCATTAAACTGGGCAATAACTCCATGATGGCCCTTTTTCAACAACTTTTCCATGCGATGCAAGTTGATGATAGAAGGAACACCTGCTTGGAGTCCACGAAGGGTATGCATGTGATCATTTCTGCTTAAAGCTCATATATAACTCCTGGAAATCCATGGTGATTGGGCCTAGTGTGTGAAGCCATTCAACACCCAAGACAATGTCAAAACCACCCATGTTAATCACAAACATGTGGGTCTTTAGGTGGTAGTCTCCCCTCTGAAGTTTGATATTTTCACAATGGACTTCACATTTCATTGTCCCCCCATCAAAAATATAGACCTAGAAATTAGAGACCGCCCTGACAAAACAATGAACGGCTTCAGCGACTCATTGATGGATAAAGTTATGAGTGTTGCTACTATAAATCAATACTACTACACGGCGATGTTTAATAAAGCCTCTAATTTTGAGATTTTGAGGCGCAGAAATGCTTGCTAAAGCATGTAGCAAGATAACTAGTTCCTCTAGCGTAGTTGGGAGTTCATTGTCCTGTTGGGTTTCCTCAACTTAGTCCTCTAGTCCCTCAAGGGGTGGGGCTTCCTCAGATGAGCTGTGATGAGTAACATCAATTCGAAAGAATTTGGGTTCCTTGCATTTATGCCTAGGGGAGTATTTTTCATTACAATAGTAGCACAATCCTTGTTTTCTTCTTTCAGCCTTTTTTGCTGGAGACACCTTTTGAACCTTAAGTGTTTGGGTATGGCCCTGAGCTTGGGTGGCGCATCCCTTAGATATGAAATTTGGATGAGGCGACTAGGTAGCTAAATAATGTCCCACTTTGATAGCCTTTGTGTAAGCATCCATCCATGTAGGTGGGTGGTGCATTTGGACATGGGCTTCGATGGCTTCTTTGAGACCACTTATAAAAAATTCCAATTAGAATTCATCTCCCAGACCTTTTGTGTGGATGGGCAATGTCTCAAAGGCTACAATGTAGTCTTCTACTATGCCTGCCTATCAGAGCTTAGTAAGACGAGGTCACAAAGAGATTTTGAGAACACCTACCAAGTTATGTTCCCGGGATACCATTTCTGATGCCACTGCCACCATTGCCATCTCTCTTGGTCCATGTAAAGCGCTCCCACACATAGTTTAGTTTGATCATCTTTGATATCATTTAGAATGAAATATTGTTCCATTTGTGCTACCCATACTGCCAGATTAGAGCCATCAAATTTATACATGTCCAGCTTGGGTGGGCGAGCGTGGGAATGTTGGTGATTTCCATGGATGTGAAGATGATGGATAGATTCTCCTTCAAGGTCTTCATTAATACCCCTCCAAATGTAACCTTGACGTGCTCACTTTGAATTGTGCCAAGAATTCCTTCATCTAGTTTGCTAGGCTCTGGAAAGAATCCAACTTTTGTTCAAGGTGCTCAATCTTCTTGTTGGCCATGACTTGAGCTTTGTTTGCTACCATACACAGATCTTGGTCACTTGTCATCACTTTGAAAAAATTTGGGACCGCCCGAAAATTGAAGCTGACAAGTGAATGGTATCATTACGATCAGCTCATCGTCCCGATTCTTATGGGCTAAGTCTCTTGTAAGCATCTCAGGAAGGCCTTAGAATTTATATATCTATCTATCTATCTATCTATATTATATATATTATATATATTATTTTTTTTTTTACCTGAATGGAGTTTTACTCCCCGGCTGATCAATACTGCAATGGAAGATCCCAGAAAACTTATCCTTCCCAATGTCCTACGAGAATCGGCCTAGGCTATAGGAGCCACAAGCCTCACTGCATAAATGGTCAGATGTTCCTGCGAAACCCCCAACTGTTGAATGTGAGTTGGATTACAGCGGCGAAAGAACCCCAACTGCTAGATCTGATATGGAAAATAAGAGAATGGGAGACCTTTAGAGAGTTGAGGGAATAATGGTCTCAAAGGAGTGTCAGGTGCTATAGATCACAATATACATAAGGGTCCAACAATACTACTCAGCCCAATCTTTTAGGGCACTAACTAAGGAGGATCAACTGTACCCTTAGTTGTAATACCCGACTACCCTATCGTATGCATGAGTAATCTCCCCGAGTGTTGTTCTTAGTGTACTGTAGCAGCAAGACAACTAATGGTTTATTGAAGGGAAGCTTTCAGATGAGCCTAGGGGGCTTCTGATATACCCATAGGGTATGTGGAAGGAATTCCATGCATGTTCTGTCTAATGCAATACTACTCAAAGGGGTACCCACATGGGTTACAAGGGAGTCCAACAAGCATGACCACCTCTTGTATTTCCTGTGTGCATGCCTCCCAAATCTGTAGGTTTATGTGCTCAATGGCAGATCCTATAGTTTAAAGACATCGGGACACATCTCTAGCCTAAAAACAAATCTGCCCAAAATGGAGGTACCACTGGCCCTAGAAATTGCTCTGATACCACTTGTTATGCTCTTAACCTGTGAGAAATTCTAGAATACCAAATATATGAAGAAATAAAACCCATAACACAGAGCAAATGTGAAAAATAGCAAGTATTTTATTATTCAAAGATGAAAGCAATGTTCACTTGCCTCTTTGATGGGGCAGCCTCTAGCAGAGTAGAGCTTGATTACAAATAAGACTCAATATTCCTCAATGGGGAGTCTTTATCCTTTATATAGGATTCATACATACAATACCATGGTTCTCTCAATACCATCTATCTAATACCATGGCTCGTTTGCAACTAACTATGGTCCCTTTCTTAAATGCGGGTCAACCACTTACAATTATTAATATGGGCTATATTGACTCTTTAAATAACTATAACTATGACTCGACCCTATTACATAAATAAGGGGATTAGGGTTGGACCCTAACAAACTTTAATCCACCATTTTTCTTGTCATATGTGATATTCTATTTCTTGTAAACATACCATGACAGATAACCAAATATAAACATAATCCAACATACCTTAGTGAATTCCAGGGGAGGCTATCTCATTTACATAGTTAATCTGTATTAGCACAACATATGTATATATAATGAAATCAACATCTCAATCACCTCAACATCAACATGATGATGACAAAATTCCATAACAGTGACCATCACAATGCATGCATAACAAACACATCGAAAACTAACATGCATGCATAACAATCATATCTTTCCAATCAAGTCCTAGTGTTTGAACCTGGAAGCTCTAATACCAATCTCTAACACCTCCTCCCACGTTTACCCAATTTCACAAGCATGTTAGGGTAAACATGAGATGAGATTCACTATGACATGACCAACCTCCCAGTTCTAGTTAAGGATGTGGGGCCTACAAACTGACCACAAAATAACATCCTACAGGGACTACAGATCACCTAGGAGCTAGAGAAACACCCCAGGTGGTCAATCCTTGAGTTGGAACCTTGTTTAACTGACCTAGAAATGTAATTTCATCCTTGACACTACTTCAATTTGGTTATGAGGCTATAAATGTACTCATAGGCTTGCCTCCATGTGGTTAGGGCCTAAACATAGTTTTGAGCATGCAGTTTGGGGATTTGTGCCATATTTTCAGACCATCCTCCAGACCACTACCTAGAATTGCTTGAGACTTTCTAGAATCATTATTAACATGATGATAAAGCTAAACATTCAATCTCAAATAAAAAATCTGACCTAGATTACCTAGAACACACTAGATATTTCGTCAAACATGTGACAAACATGTAAGCTACATGTCATGAATGCATTTCTAATCATAAGAGTCTGCGATTTATCTGAGAATCACCAAGAACGCTATATTCCCTCTCTAAATAGTTGCAACAACACTTATTAGTCCATACATTCATCAACCAATCAATAAGTAAACAATTCATGACAAGAACCATAGATTGTGCACATCATATAACCAACATATAACCAGAAAATAACCAACATAGAAACCATGTCAACTTGGCTATAATATCACCAACATAATCACTACAAATGCTTATAGATCACAATAAGAAAATGTCTCATATCAACATGTGAAAATACCAACCAAGTCACTGACTTCCACGTACCACCTAACCATAAATTGGGCTAAACCAAATCTCTCTTTCAACCAATCACCCTTGCGTCATAGTCAAGCATGAATGTGGGACCTCTTGGAATAAACTAATACAAAACCAAACCAGGGCTTCCAAAGGCCAAACCACCTCAACCCTTAACCACAATGGTTCCACCTCCATGGTCAGACATCACTAACACCAATCAGATCGATCCCTACCCATGTTGTCCAGGGCTCCAGGAAATAGTAACTCAAGCCACATCCTTCCAGGGCTCTAGAGAATTTGTCCAACCCAACTTGAGGACCTAGTAACTCAACCCACCAAGGGCTCCTGAGCATTTGTCCCAACCTAGGATCCAGGACTAGTAACTCAACCCAAGTTGTTATAGGGCTTCCAGAGTGTTTGTTTCAACCCACAACCATAAGGAACCTTAGCACCAACAGAAAAATAACAAGTGGAAAAACCCACAACACCATCGCTATCCAAGAAATGGAAAAGAAAGGTTAAAGCCACTATCAATGCAAGAAAATATCCATGCCAATGACAACACATGACCAAAAAATCACATGCATATATGATGCATCCTGAAATCAACAAGGAAATAACACATGCAACTTGTCACCTACCAAGAAATATAGCTGTAGTTGCTAATCCAAATATTCCCTTGTGCTTTCCAGCTTTCCTTTGCCTTCTTTTTCCAATCAAAGTGAATGCCAAAATCCAAGAATTATCCTATATTTCTCGAAGTAAGCAAGAGTATGAGAGAATGAGAGAATGGAAGAGAGATCCAAAACTAAACTAACAAAAACTAAACTAGCCCAAAGCCGTAAATTGGTCCTCATAAGCCTTTTTATCATTGAAGCCTCTATTTTCTTCATTTTCCTTAATTTTTCATTCAATTTCCCTCTAATGCAAATAAATGTCTCTTGACATTTCATTTATCATATTTTATTTTATTTTCATAAATAAATGTCAATTATTCCACTTTTCCATTTCAAATGCATTTTCCAATTTCCATAGCCATTAAATTAATCACCAGTGATACCCATCTCTATGTTTTTCCCAACATTCAACTTGGAATACGTGTCCCATAACCTTGGTCTTATTTTATTTACATGGAAAATCAACTAGGTGATGTGACAAGTGGTGTTAGGTTGTCCAACTACAGAATTTAGGATATTCATTAGGTTGATGGGTATAGTTGTGGAGTGGAGAAGACAGAGAAAACCTTCCTTGCTAACAAGGAATGTTAGTTTTTGGTAGCATCATATAGGTGTTCTAGTCTTGATTTATGTCAGAGAGGCTAAGGAACACAAGATGTCCAAAACTCAAAAAAGGTTTCGAGAGAAAACATGTAGAGACGAGTTAAGTTAATTGATCAATAATTAAATATTTCTTAAGTCTAACTTAGGAAAATAGATTAATTAACAACAATTAGTTGATAAAGATCAAGGAAGCTCTAGAAACTCACAAAGATCAAGTTTCAGATGATATTACCCATTGATAATGATTTAATAGTGGTCGTTGGTGATCCAACGAGATATTATAACA
This sequence comes from Pinus taeda, assembly GCA_000404065.3. Lineage (NCBI taxonomy): Eukaryota > Viridiplantae > Streptophyta > Pinopsida > Pinales > Pinaceae > Pinus > Pinus taeda. Next base: position 20,748 of record APFE031215508.1, read on the forward strand.
ACAGATCAACAAGATGAGGAGAAGATACATAGAAGACATAGGGAAAGTGAGTTCCTTGGCAGATCATGCTATATAGTGCAGTGATTTAGGAAGGAAGTGAGATCGAGCCAAATAAATAATGATTAGGGGATCAACAAGAGGATTTCAAAGCATTTCCAATGAGTTTCCAATGTAAAAAGGGGAGCTTCATAATTCCATAGAGAGGCTACACAGGGGATGTGCATAACCTCCATTGAGGTAGTTTGATTCGGCCAAGTAGGAGGTCAATTCAGTTGTTGGGGGCCGAGATAATTTTTTAAAGGCCAAGTAGATTCATCTCAATGGCAAAGAGAGCCAGATTCAGGCACTTCGAATCAGATCCAGATAGTGTGAGTTATAGGTTGCACAAAGACTGTGCAAATCCTGCTCAGGGGTGATCCAGGTGCTAGCTCGAGTGGATAGGAAGTGGCTAAAATGCTTGTGGAGAGGGGAAATTCTCCCTAAGATATTGTAGCCTATTTTTCTCTAGAAAATTGCCCATTTGGCATCCAAATTTTGTACTCAAAATTTTTTGTTGTTGAATTATAAAAACAAACGTCATCTGTTGCTACAGTTTTCCCTTTGGGGTTTTTCTAGGGACTATTGTCCAAAAATTATTGTGTCTATTTTATTATGCCTGTGCATATATTTTCTCAGTTCCAACATTCTTTTTAGCTTCCACATAATTTATTTGTGAAGAATTGTACAATGATTTATTTGATATTAATTAGAAAATTAATAAACTGCTAATTAGGAGAATAAATTCCATTTACTGAAATTCAAGGAAAATTAAAAATGGTATCGAAGCCAGTTTTGATCAAATTGGAGGCTCAGAAGAGAGAGGAGAGAATTCGTGCAGATCCAAAGGGAGTTTTGAGCACAAATTTCTCAAATCTTTGCAGGCCACAAGGAAGTGTGAATTGCAGAGGTAGAGAGATTGATTTATAGTTCCAAGCAGGAGGAAAATTTGATCAACCTCATAGCAGATATTTGTAGGTTGTGAATTTTTTGGATAGAGGGTTCCCATGAGTAGATTAGTTAGTTCGTTGATAAAAATTGGGCGCAATTGGTTTGGAATAGGTTTTGCAGGAGTAGATCAGCCTTGGTTGGAAGACGAAATCACACAAAGGAGGAGACTCCTATTTTTTTCAAAGGGTTTCCAAATCCATTCTTCAGGAAGAAATCCAATATTTCTAGTTGCAATAAACTGTAGAATTTTTTCTAGTAAGCCAGTGTGAGCTTCAAAAGTAGAAGATCATATACTATATTATGGAGAAGGATTTCTGGAAGGTTGAGCGAGTTGCCTAGTTGAGGTAGTAGGTAGTGTCAGGTCAGATAACGACACCTAGAGGTAAGCAAAAGCAAATTTGTGCATTTCCTTAGAGAGTGCAAGTAGTTGTAGCAAGGTTGTCGGAAAGAGAGGGAGTTTCCTAGTTCATTTTTCCATTTTCTATGTTCCACGAAGATGGCCTCAGCAAGACTCCAAGATCAAGATAGGCTTGATGGATCCCCTAACCATGGAATCCATAAGGCTATGATGGATTTCCTTCTAGATGAGCATGGTCTGAATATAGACGCAGAAACAACTATAGCAATACCTATAAATCAACAACAACTAGAGAACTATAACAAAGAGATGGCAAAAAAAGAGAGGATGATCTTTGATAAAGTTAGAGATCACATAGTCCCACATGTCTTAGCAAGTATACTACAAAAGATATGTGGGATGCCATCGCAAAGGTTTATCAAGATTATTTCAAGAACTAGAAGATGTTTCTCATGGAGACGTTGAGGACCATGAAAATGTAGAACGAAGAAGGCATGACTCCAAATATCACCAAAATTCAAAATGTCTAATATGAGCTAGCAATAGTCAGTGAGAAACCAGAGGACAATGAGCTTGTGTGAATAGCTCTAAATGGGCCTGTGAGAAAGTGGGAAACATTCGATCAAGGAATCAATAGACGAGACAAATTTCCTAATTGGGAATGTATATGGAGTGATTTTACATAAAAGGAGTTGAGGCTTAGTCTTGTCTAGGGTAACACCAACAACAATAGCAAAGGGATGAAGGTTGAGAAAAATGAGGTGAACATAGCCCTTGCATCTAAAGGGAAGGCAAAGAAACGTCTTATTCAGGGACAAGGCTCAAAGGGAGGGGAGAAGAAGAAGAAGGGTATGTCAAAGATCAAATGCTTTAGGTGTGGTGAGCTTAGTCACTACAACACTTAGTGTCCCAAGAAAAACAAGGAAAAGAAGGGGGAACAACAAAAAACATATTTGGCAAAGATAAATAAGCTAACCTCCATGTTGGAGGAGTTTTCATTAATAAAAACTATACCTCTAGATTGCGGAGGAGCATAGTGCTTCAGAGTTGCAAAATTGGGCAGGGTCCTTAAGTGAGCAACAGGAAGTCTAGATCAAATCCAGTTATTTTCACATGGATCAATACCTTTTCTACAAGGGCCCATAATATTCAGTAGGAGGAATATCAGTGTCATTAGTAACAACCATATATTGAGGGATAGTTGCAAAACTAATTGCAGTTAGATACTTGAGTGGCATAAAGATAGTTGGGCATAGTCCATTTCTCGGTAGACAATGCAAAGCTAGTTACCATTAGAAGGCTCAAGGGACAATTGTAGAGACAAATGTAGTAACACAATTGATCTTTATGAGACTCACATGGAGTCTAGCTTTAGAAGGAGCAGCCATATGGAGGATAAACCTTTAGGATTTGATGAGAGATTGAGTTTCCAGTTGTAGTTGCAGGATATTTGTGTCAATAGGAACAATTGTGATATAGGAGATACATAAGTTCAGTGCCAGCAGGTTGCAGCTAGATACACTATAGCATATATGAGTATGACTTGCAGAGGAGAGGATTATTGGAAGGAAGGGAGAGATTTCCCATCTCTGATTTAGAGGGAGATCAGTAGATCGATTCTTAGTTGTAGTAGTTGCATTAGTAGTAGCAACATGAGATCAGATTTAGCACAGACAATGTTGGCAGTAGTGCGGGAGGCATAATGAAGTGTCAGCAACAACACAAATGTAGGGTGGTTCAACTACAAAGTGAGTAGATGAATTAGAGTATGCATAATGGTTGGCGGATAGTGAGAGATAGTTGTATCATAGTTGTCAGAAATCAATGACATGAGGTGGTCCAACCACATACTTTAGGATATTAACCAGGTTATGGGGTATAGTAGTGGATTGGAGAAGACCGAGAACACCTTCCTCAAGAGGGAGTGTCAGTTTTTGGTAGCATCACACATATGTTCTAGTCTTGATTTGTGTAAGAGACGCTAAGGAACACAAGATCTAAAAAAATCATAAAAGGTTTCGGGAGAAAACACCTGGAGATCACTTAATTAAGTTAATTGATTAATAATTAAATATTCCCTCAGTATAACTTAGGAAAATTGATTAGTTAACAACAATTAATTGAGAATGATGGAGAAAACTCTAGAAACTCACATAGATAGAGTTTGAGATGATCTTAGCCAGTGATAACTATTTAATTGTGGTCGTTGATGATCCAACGACAGATTATAAGAGAAGATCGATGTGATGAGGAGAAGACACATCAAAGACACAGGGAAAGTGAGTTCCTTTGCAGATCAAGCTATCCAGTGTAGTGTTTCAGCAAAGAAGTGAGCTCGAGCCCGAGTAATGGTAATTAGGGGAGTAATAGGAGGATTATGGAGAATTTCTAGCCAGTTTCTAGTACAATAAAGGGAGGTAGCATAATTTCATAGAGAGGCTACGCATGGGCTGCACAAAGCCTCCATTAAGATAGTTTGATTCAGTTAACCAGGAGGTAAATTTAGTTGTTGGACGATGAGATCATTTTCCAAAGGCCAAGTGAATTTATCTCAATCGTAGAGAGAGTCATATTGAAGCACTTCAAAATAGATCCAGGTAGTGTGAGTTACAGGTTGCATAGAGACTATGCAAGGGTGATTCAGGTGTTAGTTCCAGTGGCAAAAAGAGGCTGAATTTATCAAGGAGAGGGGAAATTCTCCCTTAGATATTGTAGCCAATTTTTATTTGGAGGATTTCCTGTGTGGAATCTAGATTTTTCACTCAGTTGTTTTTTTGATGAATAATAAAAACAAACCCTCATATGTTGCACCAGTTTTCCCCTCAGGGTTTTTCTGGGGACTATTGTCCAAAAGTTACTATGTCGATTTTATTATGTGTGTGAATCTATTTTCTCAGCTCTTACATTTTATTTAGATTTAACAAAATTTATTTGTGAATAATTGCAGTGTGATTTATTCGATATTAATCAGAAAATTAATAAATTGTTAATTAGTTAGGAGAATAAATTCCACTCAAATAGAATTGTTCAGGAAAGGAAAAAGTTCTTAGCCTAACAATCATCCAAAATGATCTTGATGACCACTGAAATAGATATAGTGATAGATACTATTAACAATCCCATGGCAATAAATTTTGTAGGGTTTGCATTCTCCATCACAATGGAGAATAACATTGAGCACATGTTAAGCAAGATTAAGGAACTAGAAAAGAATTTTGACAATTCCTAGTAGGAGAACAAAAGGCTTAAGAAAGAGAACGGGACTTTATCATATTTGAGTTCCCATGAAGGTGACTTATAAGTAGCTGCAATGGAGGAGAATCAAGTACTAAAAGATATCACGAAGTAACTATATAAATAGATGATAACGCTTAAAACATTAGCCTCCTCTCTTATGGCCATCCAAAAGGAACTCAAAGTAAAAGGTATGTGTTTAAAGGAAGATTCAATGACCATGGATATAAGTACCCTAATGCCCCAATTGATCTACAAAGATGAGATGTGATGTTCAAGTAAAGGGCTAAAGAAAAAATCAGGTTAATCATTCAAGCCCATAAAAGGATAGGGAAAGATGTAGCCGGGATACTAAGCAATTATTGGTAATGTCATGACATGGTAACACTTCTTATTAGGTCTAACCAAATAGTCTCCATTGGAGCACATGCGGAAGTAAGGCCAAATCAAGACATCCGATGATAAATTTAGGAAAATATTGATGCCAACAGGATGAATATTACTTAGAAGGATCTGAAACCCACTAGAGTAGTTATTTGGAATGTGTGGTAGAACCACCAAAGTTGCATACATTTATTTCCAAGATATTCCACCGAGTTGAAGTAGACATGAAAGCAATAATGCTATATTCTATGAAATGTGAAGCCATTTATGACATCTCGATATCGAGAAAAAATTTATATGCAGTAGAAGACCACAAATAATGAAAAAATTACATAACTCAAAAATTGCAAGTTCAAACCATACTGTTGGCAATTTTTGAACTAATTCCATATGTGATGTTTATTTTATTATTCTGAAATTTCATGTAAATTATGCAAATAAAATAAAATTAGAATTAAAAAGTGGAACAAAAATTATAATATGGAGAAAAAATGAAAATCCATGTGGAGGATGAAAAGTCATGAGGGAAGTTAAAAGGTCATAGGAGGTGAAGAGCCATCCCACTTTGTATAAATATACCCTCATGGCTAGTTAGAAAGGACTTTTAGTTTTGTATTCCTTTGAGCATCTCGGAAGAGGAAAGCTTGTACATTCCTTTCAAAGATAATACGACATTTTATCATTTCCATTTTTGGATTTCATGAATACTTTGTGTAATGGTGCATTGAATGTCTCAACATAATATTGATAAGCTCTTTTGGGCCAAGGTGGCCATTTCATTCATGTGTTGTTGAACATCGTAAAAATTTTCTAGTGGTTGTTTAATGATATGTGATTTTTGTTAATGTGTTGAAGATTGACAAATTGTTTCATTTATTGGAAACTCATATCTTACTTGAGATTGTTTGTTGATTTACATATTCTTGCATACTAGATTTGTTTTTGTTGATCAAAAGATTTTTTTTATATATTATCAACAGAGAAAACCAAAGTACAAAAATTGACTTCACAACTCCCCTAGATTCATGTAAACTAGAGATGAGAGTGAGGGGTGTCGGGGAATGAAAAATATATAACCATACAACCATTATTTTCGATAGGCTAACTAGCCTTACATAGAAAAAAGGCAGCAAAAAATACAGAGAACCTGAGAACATCATGTCACGAAGGGTGGTGAGGAGGAAGTACTAGAAATTCATCTCTCTCATGCATATGAAAGTTAATGTGCTCTACCCGAGCCTCAATTCACATAGACAGTCGTTGAGGCATTGCTAGTTCCTTTGAATCCTCTCGAGCTACTGCAATGTCTCATTGAGGCTAAATTGAATGTCATTCATGTATGCCACCAATTCATTCTAGTCTTCATAACGGTGCTCTCTTATTATGTCTAGGTTGGCCTAGACGCCACTCAATTGTTAAATAATTATTTCTAGTTTGGTTGAGCCTCCACTAAACCTAGAGAATGACCACGAGCATGGGAAACCTCACACACATGTTCTCCATTGACTGAATCCTCATAAATCATGCTCAATTCATTGGTCTGGAACTCAATTTGACTATGTTTCCCACCTCCATTATGGGGGATGAAAACGCTAGCGAGGCATGGTTTTCAATAGCGAAGAGTTGTATACCAAATTACTGAGGATAACCCATCCACCTAGAAAGAATATACCACCAGAACTTGCCTGAACAGACACGAACCCTGCCACAACCTCTGTGCTATGCCCACACCATCTTGTCCAAGATGGACCTTGTTAATCTGTGAAACTAGGGTCAAATTCCACCTTGGATAGCTCATATGATAAAGATGATGATTGCATTGAATTCCTATTTTTGAGAGGACCAAAATCGACCTAAATATCACCTCATTTGGACAAGAAGAAGTTGGTTTTTGAATTTTTGTACCCACTCATGTACATTGTGACAAGTCGACCTCACACACATGTACAATTGGATAGGTCAGCCTCAACATCAAATGGACCCCAATAGAAGCCTATAAATACCAGAGATCTCAAGATCATTTGATCGTCATCATGAAGCATCTTCTCTTCTTCTATTGTTTGGTTCGCACATGTCTGGCGGAGGATGTTCACACAAGGTCCAAAATTACAGGTCTGAGGCTTGAATGTGTTTAGGGTTTCTTTTTTCTAGTCACATTCTTACCGAAGGTCAAATATTACTACATTCACATGTTTGCAGTGCCTCAGAGAGAGACTGGGAAGCCAAAATCACTCACATAGCACTATGAAGGGTGTGACTAAGGCTCTAAGATAGTTCTCAGAAGATCTAACCATATTTTCTCCTTTACAATGCTTCATAGAGGAACCCAAAAGTCATAATCACTTACTCACAGTGTCTCAGGGAGTGACCCGGAAGACAAAGTCGCTCGCAAAATAACTTAATGATGTGATTAGGGTTCTGAGCTAGGGTTTGAAAATTGACCATAGTTGACCGCAGATGTTTGAAGGCTAGAAGGTTTTTCTCTGTTGTACAGTAATTCTGGAAGTCTTCTTCTGATTTGTTTTGGGTAAATTTTTATTGGATGATTATTTATTGGGCTCATTGTACTCTGTTCTAATTTTTTTTTATGAAAATATAGTAAAAGAAGATTTGAAAGGGTTTTTCCCCTAGTGATGTTTTTCCTTGGTCTTTGACCAATCTGGTGTCTCTTGTGGTTGTGACATTTCCTCATTTTTCAGTGCATATATTTTTCTATCTTCAATTACTTTTTATGATTGGAAACATTGTTGATAATTGGATGCAATGCTAAATGAAGAATTGAATTGGGTTGAAGTAATTGTAATAGCATAGAAGAATCTAAAAAATTAACATGGTATCAAAGTTAAGGTGAAGTACAATCCCAAAAGGAGACAAGCATTGAAGTCATCATCCTTGGAAAGTTAAAGGAGCTTATCTAGTCAAAATCAAGATGTATTCCTCCACCTCCAAGGAGAATGAGAAGTTGGGTGATTCATCTAACTTTGTTGCATGGAAATTTAGGTTAGAGATCATAGCTAACAACAATTATGTGTTAGCGTACATCCAAATAAGAATTCCCAAGCCTCCATAAAATGCTTCTGCTTCTCTCAAAAACAGGTACAAGAAAGGTGATTCCAAATCAAAGAAAATTATAGTTGATGGTTTACAAGATAATTTACTTCCATATGTTGGGAATTTAAGGAAGACCAAATATATGATTGATAATATAGTTGGAATGTATGAAATCAACAATTTGAATGAGATCATCACTTTGAAATATCAACTCAAAGACACCAAGATGAAAAAAGGAGAAGTTTTACAACCCTATATCATGAGGATATATTTCCTTAGAGATTAATTGTAGAGAGTTGGAGAGTTTGTGCCTGATAGGGAATTAGTGATTGTGACTCTTAGAGGTCTCCCTCCTATTTGGGAAACCTTCATTACTACTATAAGAAACAACATCGTCCTTCTTTCATTTGATGAAATTGTTGGAAATCTTACACATGAAGAATCAAGGATGGTAACAAGAGGTAGAATTCCAAAGCATGAAGAGGGAGAGCCTACTAGATATATCACTCATAACAAAAAGAATAATAAAGGAAAAGGAGGTCCATAAAGAAATCCTCCTCCTCGGAATGCAAAAAAAAGGAATGATAAAACACCGTCTCATATTGAATGCTATAATTGTCACAAGAAGAGTCATTATGCTTGAGATTGTCCTGAGAAGAACAAAAGACCACATTACAACACTATAAGCAAAAAAAATAATAATAATAATCAAAGAATAAAAGATGATCAAAGAAATGAACACGATAAAAGATATGAATCAAGAACAAGAGATACCTCAAGCTACCATGAAGAAGATTATCGTCCTCAAACGAAGTCAATATTTCCCAGGTATGAAAGTAATGTTGTAGATCAATCTGAATACATTCTTATTTCTTCCCTTACTAGTTATTCTCCTACAGATTCATGGGATAATTGGTTGGTTGATAGTGGGGCCACTTATCATTTCTCTGAATATAACAAAGGTCTCTCTAATCTAGTAGAGAGGGAGAATAAGCTAAAGATTATTCTTGGAGACAAATCCACTCATCCCATAAAAAGTTTTAGGTCTGTCAAATTTCTTTTGAATTATGGGGAATCAATTTTGTTGCATGATTTTATGTATGTGTTAGGATTAATGAATAATTTGGTATCTATATCCACTTGGGAAGATAAATGGATGAACATTTCCTTCATCAAGGGAAAAGTTATAGCTTGGTATGTAGGTTCCCCTATGAGAGATGCAATCACATTTGGGTCAAGATTTCAAGGATTCTATAGTCACTGGAAGACCACTTCTAGAATTGGTTCATAATAGTAATCATCTAATAGAGTTATGGCACCAAAGATTGGCTCATCTATATTATGATGTTGTTCCTAAATTGAAGAAATTGGTCTCTGGTATTCCTGATGTTCAAGCCCAACATGATGGAGTATGTCCAGGTTGTGCGAGTGGAAAGAAGATAAGGGGACCATTCTCCTTTAGTGAGAAAAATACAAAAGAAATCCTCCATCTCATTCATTCTGATATATGTGTTCCAATTCTTGTGCAATCTATTGGTTGCCATCTCTATTATATCACCTTCATTTATGATTTCTAAAGAAAGACATGGATATACTCTTTGAAACACAAGGATGAAGCCTTCAAAAGTTTTAAGGAGTTCAAAGCTTTGATCAAAAATAAAATAGGGAAGAGAATCAAAGTATTTAGGTCTGAAAATGGTGGGGAATACATGTCAAATGAGTTCATCGCATTTTGCAAGAAGGAAGGAATAAAAAAGGAAACAATTGTGCCATATACACCTGAACAATATGGATTAGTGGAAAGGAATAACATATATGTATTAGAAGTTTCCTATGTTATGCTCCATAATTAAAAGTTGTCAAATTTCCTTTGGGGAGAAGCAATGCATGTTGTCGTATATGTTCAAAACAAGGTCCCTCATCAAGCATTGGAAAACAAGATCCCCGAAGATGTGTTCACAGGTGTCAAGCCCGACATTATCCATCTCTATATATTTGGATGCCTATTATATTTTCATGTACCTAAGGACAAAAGGAACAAGTTGGAAGCTACAGGAAGAAAAGGTATATTTTTTGGTTATTATGAAAATTCTAAAGCATATAGAATATATATTCCTGTTCAAAAGAAGGTTGATATTAACAGGGATGTAACATTCGATGAAGATGCAACTCTTGGAAAAGAAAAATAAATTCCTCCACTTCCTCCTCCCAAGGAGAGGAATGATGAAATGGATATTCTAGATGGTCCTTTTGTGCTCGAGTTCGGGATTGATATTTTTGATGATCCCATGGAGCCTATGGATCCCTTAGATCCTCCTACTAGGAAGAGACCACTTTGGCTTCGTGACACTCTATAGGATGCTGAGAGACATGTTCATGTTCGAAGATAATTTAGAGAAAGGAAGCAGTCATGCAACTACCAGGGATATGTTGCATCCATGAGAACTATGACTTAATACGAACCTTCCACATTCAAAGAAACTGTAAAAGAACAAGTTTGGAAAGATACTATGGCTGAAGAATATGGATCAAATATGAAGAATGATGTATGGATGTTCTGTCAAGACCGAAGGGTAAATCTATGGTGACTTCAAAATGGCTATTCAAGATCAAGCATGGAATTGATGGTAGCATTAATAAATACAAGGCAAGGTTCATGGCTCGAGGATTCTCACGGAAAGAGGGAGAGGATTATGATGATATATTTGCACCTATGGATCAATACATAACCATTCATTCAATAATATCCCTTTACACAAGTCAAGGATGACCTCTTCATCATATAGACGTAAATATTTCATTTCTCCATGGAATGTTACAAGAAGAAATGTACGTCAAGAAACCACACAGATTTGAAGTAGATGATTGAAAGACACATGTTTGCAAGTTGAAGAAGGAATTATATAGTTTGAAGCAAGCCCCCAGAACATGGTATGCCCACATACACAGTTATTTGATTGATATGGAATTCACAAGAAGAAATGTCGATCCCAACCTCTACTTCAAGGTAGTCTACGGTATCTCGTTGATTTGGTTTTATATGTTGACGATCTAGTCTTGACAGGTAGTGACCCTGTGATGATTGAGTGCAAGAGGTAGCTAACCTCTAAATTCATGCACTAATTTCTAGGCCTTGAGGTGTGGCAAAGGTCTATTGAGATTTTTCTTTCACAAGGAAAATTGTGAAGTTGTTAGAGAGATTTGGAATGACATAATGCAATTCCATGGCCATACCGATGGAAATGAACTTCAATATTTATGTGGAGAAACTGTAGGACCAGATTTGGCAAATTCATCTAAGTATGGACAATTGATTGGGGCTCTAATGTTCTTCTTAAACACCCAACCAAACATATGCTATGAAGTGAACACGTTGAGTCAATTCATGGCCGAGCCTCTCCACACACATTGGATCATGACCAAACAAATTTTGAGATATTTGCATGGGATGATCACACTTGATCTGAGATATTATATTAGAGATGTTCAACTTCATGGATACACTAATTATAAATGGGCAGGATATGTTATTGATAGGAAGAGTATGTTTGGATGTTGTTTTAGTATTGGGTCTTCCATGATATCTTGGATGAGAAAGAAGTAGAAGTTTGTAGCTTTGAGCACCACCGAGGCATAATCTATTTCCACTAGCATGGCTATATGTGAAGTAGTTTGCTTAAGGAAGCTCTTTGGAGAGCTATTTGAGTAGGTCCTAGATACTAAATTGATATATTGTGACAACAAGAGTGGTATCAATCTTGCGAAGAATCTTTTATTTCATGAAAAGTCCAAGCACATAAAGATTTAATAGCACTTCATTTGAGACATGTTTAAGAGAGGATTCGTTAGACTCCATCATATATCAACAAATGATAAGATTGCAGATATTCTCACCAAGTTTTTTGACACCTAATCATCAAGATTGGGTGAATAACTGAAATTGATGTAAATAAATAATAAGAAATATGAATAATCACTGGGAGATGAAATGAATAGTCTCTCCCTCATGTATATAATAAAGACCAACCTGAATGAATATTAATGAATTGTTTTGAGGAGTTACCTCCTGGTCTGACATGGTATCAGAGCCAACGCCATTTTTGGCTTCCCTCTACTTTGTAACTCCCTATTTTGCCTATGGTATTATGAATCCTATGCAGATTGGCTAGCCTGGTATCTTTGACACTTCCACTGGCTTGAATGCATTATTCTCTATTATTCCCTGCTATGCTGCTCCTGTTGCTGCTACACCTACTATTCACTATTATTCACCTACATAAAAAACATTTCTCTTTGTCTATTATTCACCTGCATAAAAAACGTTGCTCCTGTCATTGCTCTCTATACATCAATTACTTGCTACATAAGTGCATATGCCTTTAACTATGCATTGAATATTTTCAACAAAAAAAAATCGTTGGAAGCGTTATTGGAATTGTAGAAGTTGTTTGATGCAAATGGGTTGCTATCAAAATATATTGAAATCTGCGTTGATGACTACTGATGGTTGGTGTGTGAAGACATAGCAAACCAACCCATGTTGCACTGAACTGTGCGAAGGCCATGGTATATATGTTGCGTTGAACAAAAGGGTCGTTCTGGTGATGGTCATTTGAAGGTCATTTGATGGTGCCGCTCATTCTGGTGAATGGTGGAAGTTGTTACAAGTGTGGAGAGTTTGGCCACTTTGTTAGAGACTACACCAACGGTGCTGGTGCTGGTGCTGGTGGTGATGGCAGCGGTGGAGGCGCAGCTGTTATCAGTGCGGCGATTTTGGTCATTTTTCCCGAGATTGCCCTAACCGTGAAGGTTAGGCATATAGGAAGCCTACCATTCCTCTCTTCTCGTTCTAATTCAGCGTTTTGATTGTTGTGTCCACTGCAACTATTCATGCCTTCCCCAAGATTTCATGGTTTGTGGCTTTTATTGTTGTAAGCCTGCTCTGGTTTTGGATGGTATCATTGTTGTAAGCTTGCTTCGGTTTTTTGGATGGTTTTAATACACTATTGTTTTCATACATATGCTGGTATATATAACATTTAGTGTGGTTGTTGTTTTCATATAGACTATATCCCATATATACCACGTTGTTGGGCTCCCATAATGTTGTTTTCATAAAGCTGTTTTCAATGTGGCTAACAAATTAACGCTCCTGCATTTAACTATGTTTAATATATTGTTTGTAAATATTGTTTTGGGGCCCGAACACACTTTGATATCAGAATCAGTTTTTTTTAGCAGTAGAAGCTTTTTTTTCTCCACAAAAGCACATTTTTTGCCAGCAGAAGTATTTTTACAGCACTCAGATTTTACAATGCATTCAATCATATCTATTGTGGGAGTAGTTCTCACTAGCAAGGAGAACTATCCTGAGTGGTCCTAGAAGATACAACACACCCTCATTTTCAATGAGTTGTGGAAAGGAGTATGTGTTGGAGATGGAGACAAAGAGCCAGAACAACCTACCTTAGACAAAGAGTTCGCCATTTGGGAAAATAAGAACAACAAAGCCTATGCATTAATTGCAACATCTTTAAGTGAAGAGGTGAGTCACCATATTTGTCCATTTTCAACTACTTTCGAAGCCTTACAAAAGCTGAAATAACTCTATGACTCACATTCTGCACTTGAATTTGTTCAACTCATGATTAAACTCTTCACTCTTGAATTAAAAAATCATGATCCTCTTGCTCTTGCATCCGAAGTAAAATATATAATGCATGATATCAAAGCCACTAAGGTTGAATTGGATATTCCTCTTATCTCTTTTCTCAAGGCACTTTATCCTACTTACTCCAATTATCTTGAGTCATTGCAAGCAAATGGAAATCTCAAAGATATTACCTTTGACTCTCTTCTGAAAAAAATTGCTGAAAGAGAGAAATATTTTGGAAAGAAGAAAGTCACTGAATCTTCTGAAGAGGTTGGGTGCCTTGCTCATAAAGAAAAGTATCTTATCCAAGATTCTTCCAGAGGAAGAGGCGGTTGAAGAGGAAGAGGAAGACATTTCAGAGGTAGGGGGCGTAGACACCCTCAAGGAGAAAAGTTAGATTTGCACTGAATACGCTGCAAAAGAAATGGATCACATGATGCCTCTACATGCAGGATACCTTAGGACAAAATTGAGTAGCAAAGAAACAAACAGAAAGGTAAAACTAATGACACAGACAAAGGTAAAGCACTTGAATTTGCTCATTATGTTGTGGCACAATGTAATATTGGAGTAAATGAAGGCTTATTTAATGCTTCACTTGCTTCTTGGAAAAATGATTGGTTTCTTGATTCAGGAGCAACTTGCCACATGACTCATAGAAAAGATTTTTTTGAAGAATTTACAGATAGTGTTGATGGAGCAGTATACTTTGTAGACCAATCAAAACGCAAGCCATTAGGGCTTGGCACAATTAGGCTCAAATTGCCTGGTCTTCCAGACTTTCTTCTCCATCATGTTCTATATCTTCCACAGTTGAAGAGAAACTTGTTGTCCTTGGTCCACATCTACTAGCAAGGTCACTCCATTCATATTTTTTATGGCAAGCTTGAGGTGAGAAAAGCATCTAACCACTCACTTTTCATGAGGGGGATAGAAGAAGAAAGGCTTCTCAAGCTGCAGGGTACCTCTGCTTGTGCACAACATTTCTCATACAACTCTCATTATGAAGAAGGTACACTTCCATCAAGTTTATTATGGCATGCTAGATTTGGACATTTGAACTATGACAACCTCCACTTGTTGAAGAAAAATGGTGATGTTGGTTTGCTACAATTCCAAGGAAACTTAAGCAATTGATGCTTGTATTCTACGAAAGCATAGAAAATAGTCTTTTCATGATTCATAGCCAAGAGCACATAGAAAAATTGAACTCATTCATTCAGATTTATGTGGTCCAATGCCTGTTCCTTTGTAAATAGAAATAAATATATGATGACATTTATTGATGACTACACCAAAATGTGTTTGGTTTATTTATTGAAGAACAAATCTGATGCTTTTCAAACATTCAAGAACTTTCATACATGGATTGAAAATGTTGCACAATCTCATATTGGCTCTATTCGCACTGATAATGGAAAAGAATATACTTAAAATGAAATTGAAAACTATCTTCGCCAACATGGGATCATAAATCAAACAAATATGCCTTATAATCCCCAACAGAATGGTGTAGCTGAAAGAATGAATAAGAAAATTTTAAATATGGTGTGCTCCATGATGTTTTTCAAAAATGTAAAATTTATGTTTTGGGCTGATGCAATTCTATGTGCTGTATATATAAAGAATAGATGTCCATCTAATGCTATTAGAAACAATACTCCATACCAAATGTGGTATGGGCACATTCCTTTGGCAAAGCATCTCAAGGTCTTTGGTTCCACCTATTATGCCTTGATACCAAAGGTACATATAGACAAACTTGGTGCAAGAAGTCGTAAGTGTATCTTCCTGGGGTATTCAAACACCTCCAAAGCATACCGTCTCTATGATGAAGTCAAAAAAAAGTTTGTTGTATCTGGAGATATAATCTTTCTTGAAACATCCAAAACTGACAATGTTGTTGAGCGGAAACTTGATCACTTGTATAGATTCGCAAATGAAAAATCATTTCAAGAATTTGATAATCATATTCCACATCTTGAAGGGGGGATTCCTATACTAGATCAACATGTGGAATCTTCTTCTGAAGCACTCTCTCCCCCACATGAAACTCCAATAACAGATGATACTTTAAGTGATGTAATTGATAGAATTGGGAGACTCAATCTTGATTCAGTCCCAACTCAATCAATGGAGCAGCCTAGACCATCTGAGAAAGGTCCCCCAAAGTGGCTGAGAAAGACACTTGAAAGTGTTCATCCTGATGAGGTTGGAAAGACAGGAACTAGAAATTCAAACTGGCAAAATGGAGATGATGTAGATGACTCTGATTCACCTATTGATATGGATGTTTCTTATGATTGTGAATTGAATTTGTCTATAGATTTCAAACCAACTTCCTTCAAAGAAGCTACTTCTCATGATGAATGGAAAGAAGCGATGCAAAAGGAGTATGAAGCCCTGATAAAGAATGGCACTTGGAATCTTGTTGATCCTCCATTAGAAACCAAACCAATTGGCTGCAAGTGGGTCTACAAAAACAAGTATAAAGCTGATGGCTCACTTGACAAGCACAAAGCCAGGCTTGTGGAAAAAGGTTTTGCATAGAAGGAAGGGGTCAATTATGAGGATACTTTTTCCCCCACAGCAAAATGGGCTACCATCCGGACACTCTTTGCCCTAGTAGTTCAAAATGGTTGGAAAGTCCATCAAATGGATGTAAAAACTGCTTTCTTGAATGGAGATCTAAAAGAGAATGTTTTTATGTCCCAACCTGAAGGATTTGTTGTGAAAGGACATGAACATAAAGTATGAAAACTTGTGAAATCCTTGTATGGCCTCAAAAAAGCACCGTGAGCCTGGTATGAAAAACTAATTGAGCATATTCTGAAACTCAATTTCAAACATTATGTTCTTGATGATGCAACTTTATTTGTCAAGAAATTTGGAAAAATAGTTGTATATCTTGTGGTATATGTAGATGATCTTTTGATGACAGGGAAAAATAAAAGCTACATTGCATCCATAAAGAAGGAATTGAGGAAAGGTTTTGAAATGACTGGTTTGGGCTATGTTCATTACTATCTTGGTATTGAAGTAACTCAACATCCAAAGTCCATATTCATTTCTCAAAAGAAGTACATTGGAGATCTATTGAATAGGTTTGGCATGACAGAATGCAATGCTCTTACTACTCCAATGGAACAAAACATAAAGCTCATATCGATTGAAGGAAAAGAATATGAGGATGCAACAAACTATAGAAAGTTTTTAGGAAGTCTCAACTACCTAACTACTACCATATGAGACATTTTATTTGTTGTTGGAATCCTCTCCAGATTTATGCAAAAGCCTTGTGAGGGACATTGGTCTACTGCAAAAAGACTTCTAAGGTACTTGAAGGGAACTCAAGACTTTGGAATCAAGTATACACATGTGGACAACTTTAGCTTGATTGGATACTCTGATTCAAACTTCAATGGAGACAAAGAAACTGGGGTATCTACTTCATGTTATGCTATGAGTCTTGGATCAGGAGTTGTCTCCTGGAGATCATGAAAACAATCAGTTCCAACAAATTCTACACCAGAGGCAGAATATGTGGCAGCAGGTGAGGCAACAAAAGAAATTGTGTGGCTCAGGAAAATTATTGAAGATTTGCAGGTAAAACAAGTACAATCGACTCCACTCATGATTGACAATACCTCAGAAATAAAGTTTGCCAAGAAACCAAAGTTCCATGATTGAACAAAGCACATCAATACTAAATATCATCTGATTTGACATGATGTTGAGGCCAAAAAAATCCATCTATGCCATTGTTCCACTAATGAGCAAATTGTAGACATCTTCACCAAAGCTCTTGGAAGAGAAAAGCTTGAAAGATTCAAAATGATGCTTGGACTCACCAACATCCCTTCAGATTAAGGGGGGAAATGTTGAAACCTAACCATTAGGATTGGGTGAATAACTGAAATTGACGTAAATAAATAATAAGAAATATTAATAGTCACCAGGAGATGAAATGAACAGTCTCTCCCTCATGTATATAATAAATACTGACTTGAATGAATATTAATGAATTGTTTTTAGGAGTTACCTCCTGGTCTGACAAAGGATTTGCCGAAAGGGAAGTTCTTGGTCTTCAGAGAGTAGTTTAGATTGATGGATATGACCCCTCTAATAAGGGGCAACACTTATTGAGGACACTAAGCCAACTCCTCCCCCTTGTTGAGCTCCTAGGGTGAGGAATTGAGATAGAGGTCTCATGGGGTTGAGGGATCTCTATAAAATAGGGTACTACCCCTATCTGTTACCCAAAGAGTTGGAGATGTTTCTCCCCTATCTACCCATAGGGTTGGAGATGCTACTCCCATATCTGGTCTATGCAGAGTATACTTCAATTGGCATCATACCTAGAAGCCAAGCTTGCTTGGAATACCACTCCACATTGGCCAACATGTTGAGAGTGCACTTGGGGTATACAACCCAAGCTGATTATAATGCAGGTGTTCTACCTCATGACTCTTGAGGGTCATTGATGGGAATATTGACAAGCACTAGGATTGGGTTGAGATTTTCTCCACTTTTTGGTTCCTCATTGAGAATAAGATCCCTGATGTGATTCTAGGGTTGATATGTGCTCTCTTGCGTGTTTGGATATCTTATTTCTCGATATGGGGTTGAGATATGTGACTCCCCTATGAGATAGAGGGTGGAAACTAATGCTCCCCAATTCTTCTTCTTTTATGTTTGAGAATGTTTCAACAGATATAGTTGAGAAGATATGGATACGACATGATGACAGTATGACATGATGATATGATGATCAATGAACATATATTGGTAGGTGGAATTATTCCTAGTTTAGAAGGAGTGTTAATTTATGTAATTAGGGTCAAATTCCACCTTGGAAAATTCATATGATGGAGATGATGATTGCATTAAATTTCTCTTCTTGATAGGACCAAAATCGACCTAAATATCACCTCATTTGGATAAGCATAAGTTGGTTTTTGAATTTATGTACCCACTCATGTACATTGGGACAGGTCGACCTCACACACATGTACAATTGGATAAGTCAGCCTCAACATCAACTGGACCCCCATAGAAGCCTATAAATCTAAGAGACCTCAAGCTCATTTAATCATCATCATGAAGCATCTTCTCTTCTTCTACTTTTTGGTTCGCACAATTATGACAGAGGTTGTTCATGCAAGGTTTGAGGCTCGTACGTGTTTAGGGTTTTTTTATTTCCAATCACACGTTTACTGTAGGTTAGATATGACTGCAGTCACAAGCTCATAGTGCCTCAGAGAGTGATTGGGAAACCATAATCACTTGCATAACATCATGAAGGCTGCGACTAAGCCATTGAGATAGTTCTGGGCAGATTCAACCATAGTTTCTCACTTACACTACTTCAGAGAGTGACCCAGAAGTCATAGTCGCTCACTCACAATGTCTCAGGGAGCGATCGGGAAGAAATAATCACTCGCAAAATAACTTGATGAGTGTGACTGGGGTTTTGAGATATAGTTTGATAGTTGACTATAGTTGACCGCAAATGTCTGAAGGCTAGAAGTTTTCTCTCTGTTGTACAATAATTTTGGAAGTTTTCTTCTGATTTATTTTGGGTAATTTTTTCCTGGATTATTATATATTGAGCTGATTGTATTCTCTGATGAAACATTTTGTGGAAATCTAATAAGAAGAAGATTTGAAATGACTTTCCCCCTAGTGGGGTTTTTCCCTAGTCTTTGACTAATATGGTGTCTCTTGTGGTTGTCCTATTGTCTCCTTTGTCATTGCATATATTATTCTATATTCAATTAATGTTTACAATTGGAAACATTGTTAATAATTAGATGCAATGTTAAATGAAGAATTGAACTAGGCTAAAGTAATTGTAACATTATATAACAATATGAATAATTAAAAAATCTCCTATCGAGTTGCTTTTGTTGGCACCCTTCCAAAAGCCCAGGTCAACATTACCCCTCCATAGTACCACAACCTTAACATGAGATGGTTTACTATACTCAGCCTAAAATCTCACAACAGAAAACCCAACGCCACAATAGTATGTTGCAAGTAAAGACTAACTAGAGTCGCGTAAGCCACCCAATGTTTGGTTCCTCCACCACCCTAGCGAATTTTTCTAGTGGGATGTGACAAAAATGAGAACCATCAAAGACCCTCACTGCCTTAAGGAAAATTCAAATTAGAATAGTCCCCCATGTGAGAATATGCCCACAGACCAAACCACCCACTTTAAAGAACAAGTGGCAACGTCACACCACCAGTCACCTTTAGAAACAGTAGTTTAGAAAAATACTAGAACCTAGATTGTGCAATTACTTGGACACCACCAAGTACCTATCGGCTTAGAGAAACACACCTTCGTTGGCACCTGGGGTTCCACCACACACAACCAAACCTAGATCACTAGAGAGAAGAGTTACCACAAGACATACCGAGATTCCAAATGAAAGTGAAAGATCCCTCCTGAGAAGCCACAGTAGCAATATCCAAACCCTCCACAAAATCCAACTATCCCATGGAACTAACAAGCTTACTTGGCATTCAGCTCTCAATTCTACCACCATACACTCCAAGTTCATTTCCCAAGATACAACAGTTGTTTCACTAAAGCCTCTTCGCAATATAACAAACATAGGTGGGTCTGGAAAGTTCATACATCCACCATCCCTTTGCTTCAGTCTGTATACCCTCATAAACATATCTAGTGCGTGCCTCATGGGGCAGACCCCGAGGAAATTTAGCCAGCTATTTGGTCACCCCCATTGGGGGACTTTCCTACTAGTTATCAATTGCGAACTACTTTACAATTTCTAATTAGAATTACTCTTTATGCATCTATCTCAATTGAAGTTTTCTAACAATATTTCTTTGAGATTCATGCATGTTTACTTAACCTTATATTATATTCCTTATGTATTTTGATAAGAGTATTGCATAAATTTGTTCTAATTTTCATTCTATTGGAATTCTAATAAGGATTTCCTTTCTCTCGCTTACTCCCTCCAAATCCAAATTCTCAAACAAACATGGTGGTAGTTGTGTTTACATACCAGGTGGGACTCCTATCCCCAAGGGTGTAAGGTCTAGTTGGGAATTTATACAGGGGACATTCACTTATCATTTCCAGTGTATTTTTCCATGTCAATAGTTTTTGGTTCTAGAAGGATGGAAACCATTGCATGGATGGTATGTTCCCTCACTCACATCATTTTGAAACCTGTGAACGAGATATAAATCAACCTTATTTCGCTCATCTAAATCCTCGATCAATAGAAGATCCTTATCTTAAATATTTACCTCCTCCTAAAATTCCTGAGTAGTTGTATGAAGTTACACAAAAAGAGTTAAAATATCTAAGAAATTTTACTCAATATTATGCAAAGAAACTTGGTATAGTCCCAGTCTCTGATATCTTATCTCACAAGTGTGTAAAAAAGAGATTAACAACTAATTGTGGTGTACTAGTTAATTTTGTCAAACACTTGGTTAGCACTTCCTTGGTAGACCTAGAATAATCCATTAAAGGACCTCCTCTATTGGACCTTCTAACGAAGAAGATAATGGATCACCAAGCGGTGAACATAGAGAAGGTGAATACCATCATATAAATTCTAAAAGTAAAGAGAAATAAAACAACAATATGGTTGCTATCAATTAGCATGGGTGGCCTAGGGGATTTAAACCTTCAATGTTTCACTCATGACTTTCCTCGACATCCAAAAATGTTACTCCCAAACTTTGACCCACTGAAGTCCACCTCTGTGGAATATCATATTAACAATTTCTAGTTGTCATTAATATTGATGAATGATCAACATGAGGATGTGACATGCAAATTATTTCCTTATACTTTTGAGAAAAAATCTGCAACCTGGTATGAAAATATTCCGACAAGTTTCAATATGAGTTAGGAGAAATTTAATAAGGCTTTTATGGATAAAATTACAGAAGAGAAATCTTCAGCCATATAATTAAGTGAATTAAGTGCATTGAAAACAAAGAAGAAAGAGAAAGTTAAAAATTCAACCAATGTTCAATATGATTTTGAATAATTTTCTTGTTGATGTACCTCCTTATGATTCAATAACTATTGAAATTTATACATCATACCTACATTCTAACATTGTGATGTTTTTGAAAAGGACCATCAAGGCTACAATGGCAGGAAACTTCACTAAATCCCTGACAGCCGAAAAGGAAATGATTTATATTGGTGTACACCATAATCAAGAAGATTCAAAGGCCAATGGGAAGAAACCTTTGACAATCTAAATAATCCTATTTAGAAAGAGGCTACTAACTTGGAGAGCGTCATGAAAATGATGAAGAAATTAACCAATGTAGCCATAGATTTGAAAAAGAACACTAGAGAAATTTCTTTAAGCAAAAAATATTTCAAACATCTTTTCAAGTGAAATAATAGTCCTCTAGCTAAATCAACTCAAAGTTATTATGTGAGATTGAAAATTGAATAAGGGGGGATGGACAACTTATGTTCGTATCATCAAGCAATTCACTCAGAATAAACTTGTCCACAATGGTTAAACTCAATGACCCTTGTGATTAATTTACTTTTGGACCAATAGTATGCCAAAGATCAAGCAAAATATTTGGCAAAAGAAGAGTCCCATTTGGGTGATGATGAGTCCACTGCAAGGTATTCTATTTTATTAGTGGATATAGTGGTTGATAAATATACCCAAACAAAAAGAGAAGTATTAGTTGGATAAAGACAACCAAATAAGGCTACCAAAGCTTACAACTTATGAAGTAAAGGGTTGGTCGCTAAATATAATCCTCAAGACAAAGGTAAAGCTTTGTTGAGATAGATACTTTCCCCTAAGATCAACAATTAGAATCCATATTCCCAATCCAACAGTAATCAATTGACTGAAGGCACATTGGGGAATGTTAGAATAAATACGAAGACATATGAAGTGACCACTAAGCCTTCCCCAACTACAACTTCAATTCACGCAATCAAGGGCAAGAATAAAGGTGAACAGTGGAGTACAACATTATCAATGACATGAAAATAATGAAGGAAGATGTAACAATCTATTATATGTGTCAACTTGCCTAACAAAGAGAGATGTTACCTCAAAATTTTGAATCTCCCACTATCCAAACTTCTAATTCTACAAATATTACATAAGGATCTCAAGGAAAGGACATGATAAATAAGAAGGTTGTAATCAATGATGCAACTATTGGAAGATCACAAACACTGACTTTTCTAATTACTTATGAAATATTTAATTATATTTTGCATAATTTTTTAGTAGATTTCGATGCTTCAACTAATGTAATGCCATTGTCAATTTGTAAAAAGATAAATGCTTCTCTGGAAAAGACCAATGCCAAAATCATACAATTGAATAGGAGTGAAGTACAAGTGGTTGGTGAACTCATCAATGTGCTCATCCAATTATCATCAAATTAGAGAGTCCACCAATTCATTGACATAATGGTGGTTGATATATTAGAATCCTATGGTCTTATATTAACAATAGATTGGTCTCAAGAAATTCAAGGATATATTTGCACTGATTGGTCTCACATGTTGTAGAAATTCCTTGTAGATTCAAATTGCTAATTGTAATTTACTAAAACAATAGACTTGAATATACTCTACTCATCAGTGGAAAAAATTAAACAATCACTAAATCATGAAGCATACGAGAGAAAGAATTCAATCAACACATTACACAATGATTTCCTGGTGAAAGACATAGCTAAACAACCCTGTTATCTATATATTAAATTAGTCAGAAAATATGAGAAGATTATAATGCTTTGCTCAAGCCCAAGCAACCTACGCATTATCTCTATCTGTCTCATTGCTTTCTAGACAAGCCCATGCCAATACTTAACCAAATTTTGGCTTGCCCAAGTCCCTATTTCCTTGCATTGTTTCCTTGGGAATTAGACCCTATTGATTAGGGAAAGTTCTCAATTATAATTGTGCAATCCTTATAGGCCTTCCTCTGACTGCATGCACCACCTGTACAATTCACATGATTATACAACTAATAGTACAATATCCCTAAACTCCAATATCAACTGGGTAACTCTTAGATATGACATGCATGATTTAATTATGAGTGAATCATCAGTTAACTGGTTGACCACATGAAGCAACACACCAGTTTCTAACCTCCCACTAGTTCCTCCATCAGTAGGCACTAGTTTAATTGACTTTAACTTAGTTAAACTGAATTAATTAATTGCAACTCAAAATAAACTCAACCATGGCTCCTATAATGTAGGAGATATTCTACATGACTCAAGTTCAACCCACAACTTGAATTAACTAAGCCAACTAAGTCAAATTAACATAGTTAACTAGTACAAGTTGTCATGTGATGTGGAATTGCAATTTTATTCTTGCTTTAATTCAAGGACAAAATTAAATTAGGATTTTCTTATTGCATTTTCAACACTCCCTCTCAACAAGAAAGGGATTATTTGCTACCTCAATGTTTCCTCTATGAAACTCAAAATTTCCCCTTGATAGTTCCTTAGTCAAGATGTCTACATCTTGTTCTTCTATTGGAATTTATTCCAACAACATGATTCTCCTCTATACAGAATCTCATAGATGGTGATATTGGATGACGATATGCTTGGCCCAATCATGAAAAATGGGATTCTCATAGAGTTTGATACAACTCTGATTGTCATAGTAAATCACTCTAGGATCCATCTACCGACCAAATAACCTAATGAGGATCGTCCTCATCCAGATAGCCTCACTAGTTTCTTGACTGGAAACCATGTAATCTACTTCAGTCGAATTGAGTGCAACTGATATTTGCTTCCTGTTGTACCAAGAAACTGTTGCTGACCCAATATTGAATATTCCCCCTGATGTTTCTTCTTTTCAGATGGATTCCCTACTCAATATGCATATGTGAAGCCTTGCAACTTCACTCCCTTTGTCTATTTATACCAAATACCAAACTCAGTGGTGCCTCTGAGGTATCCTTCCAATAGAGTATGGTTGGCTTAACCATTTCTTGACTAAGTTGGTTAACTGCAAAACATATTTCCAGTTGTGTGTTCACCAAATACATAAGTGAACCCACAATCTACCTGTAACCTCCACTACTTCACCTTAAGTAGCATCTTTAATTCTCCAATTACCTGCTCTAGGATTCTCCATGGGTTTGTTTCTTTCCATGTGGAACTTCTTCAATATCTTGTTGGCATACTTTCCCTAAGAGACATAATGTTCCTCATCTCCTTGCCATACTTCCATACCAAGTAAATAATGCATGAGCCCCAGGTCCTTCATCTCAAATTCTCTTGCATGATCCTCATTGTAAGATTTTACTAGCTGCTCATCACCTGTTAGAATTAAATCATTGACATATAATACTATAATCAACAATTTACCTTCAACCACAATATGGTATAGGTTTGGATCCGCTTCACTTTTGATGAAGCCCAACCTGGTGAAATAGTTTCAAATCCTGGTGTACCAAGCATGGGGTGCTTGTTTCAATCTGTTCAATGCTCAATTGAGTTTGCACATATGTGACTCTCTATTGAAGGTCTCAAATCGTTCTGGCTGCTCAATTTACAGATCTACCTCAATCACTCCATTAAGGAATGTGTTGTGGCCACAACCAAAACCCTATTAAAACATGCTCTGGTAGCAAATTTGAATGGGTCCCCTAGAAGTTTGATCTTTCACTTCTTTGAATGATCTGTTTTTATCTAAGGGTTTTAACTTTGTGTCGAGTCAAATCTTCAATTCTTAATGATCAAGACCCCCCATTGAATAAATCTCTGTAGCATGATTCATTAATAACCCAGTCCAACCCTTCATTCATATCCTTCATCGAGACTCTTTCAATCCTCATAAACCTTCATGGTGTCCTATGCCCACACATATAACCACCCCCTCTTTACTATGGGTGCGTATGGACTCGACCCTCAAAACCTCCCATCGTGTCATTATTTCTATATCAATGCTTTAATAATAGAAAGACTATAAAAAAATGCATAACTTACCCTTTTCATGCTTCCTCAGTCTTTACACATCTCTTGATGCATGCCATCATCTCTTATTGCTATCAACAATTTCAACACTAATACACAATGTGCACCACGATACATCGGATACGCCAACATTATTAACCATAACACATATATATTTCGGTTATGGCCTATCGCAATCAAAATCGGCAAAGTCCATGGCATATACATAAAGCACGATGCGATATGGCGAACCCACCAACATTATTTACCACAACACATATATATTTCACGTTCGGCCTATCACATATTGCATGCGATGGAACCCAAGGTTTGTACATAAGACACTTTGTCATATGGTGGACCCGACGATAACTATAGACCCGGGTGCATAATATTTGAAGTATGGCCTTATGGTCTAGCTGCGAGTTTTCTCGTGTCCGATAAAACGTTAGGGTCTGGATTTTCAAAGAAAAATCCCATATGGTAGACCCTCTAGCATTATTAACTGCAACACATATATTTTTCGGGTCCAGCCTATCGCTAATTGCAATCGACAGTCGGCGAGAGTGAAGCCCATGTGATATGCAAAGGGGCAATGAACGGACCCGGTGATAATTATATGCCCGGGTGCATAATATTTAAAGTCTGGCCTTATGGTCCGGTCATGGGTTTTCCCGTGTTTTCCCATGTATTTCGATAAAGTGTTGTGGTCTGGGTTTTCAAAGGAAAGTCTTATATGGCGGATTCACCAGCATTATTAACTGCGTCACATATATATTTTGGGTTCGGCCTATCGCAAATCACAATCTGTGGAGCCCAAGGCTTATACATAAGGTGTGATACCATATGGCGAACCCGACGATAACTATAGATCCGGGTGTATAAGATTTGAAGTCCAGCCACAGGTTTTCCCGTGTTTTCCTATGTATTCGATAAAATGTGTGGTCCAGGTTTTCAAAGGAAAATCTGATAGGGGTGATGTTGCATGTGATTGCCCATAGTGATGTGTGATTGCGACTCGATCGCAACACAACCTTGGCTGAACCAGGGGATGATTCTTTCACACTCGTTCCTTTTGATTTCATTATGCCTTATCATTTTATAGAGTTTTAATGATGGCAAGAGTTGTTCTTAGGCATTTCTACCATATGTTTCATAATGATAAAGCTAATGTTAATTATCTCTGCAGGTGAGGAGTAAAATACACATGAGCGGATCCGAAGAGTTCATATATGCGGGTGTGTTCTGTTTAAAGATCTGGCCTTAGGCATTCTCGGTCAGGTTTCCACGTGTTGCCTGTGTATTCCAAAAATGAAGACTGTCCCGGGTTTCATCATGAAGAGATGACACGCAGTCATTCTCCTTTTCATCGGCATCTATTCATTTCCTCAGGAAATGAACTACTCCGAGTATTATTCCCTTTACGTGTCAGTGGTTACACCGACTGTTCTACATCTGTATATTTTGATTTGTATATTGAAAAAAAAGGGGGGAGGTGAAAAGTTAAGGGAAGACCGAGGGTCATTTCCTTCAGCATAAGTATTACCTCTGGAGATGGCACTAGGACTTTTTTTTTTGGAGAGAATAGCTTTTGGATTTATTGTGCTAATAAAGAAAGACTATTGGGGTCAAGAGGAAGCCTTTTTTAGATTCATTTTCCTCTTCTTTCATGTGTTTGGAATCAGGGTGTTGTTGATGGCATAAATATAAATGTGTTTTTTTTTTGTGCATATTGAGAATGATATAGCTTATGACTAGCCTTGGTTATTTTAATGTAATTCTTTATCATAGCTAACTCATGAGCAGTCACTGATTTGAAACTATATTAGACATTAGTTGCAAGTTTTATTTGTATGGAAAGGAATGTGTATTCCTGTATGAGTAATCAGATTGCAATTAAGATTTAATATAGCCTTGTTCAACTGTGAACCAGTAATTGATTCATTTGGACTTGGAATCTATATATGATGTTTAATCTCTTTTGTTATGCTCCTGCGGGATAAATTAGAATAGTTAGGATTAACATAAGTAGTTAGAATTAGTGTAGATAGGATTTGATACATATAGGTTAGTTGTTTCTTTTGTTGATTTAGTTGAAGTCTTCTTCCAAGAAGCAATCTTTCAACACCTATAACAGTTTACAAGATCCTTTAAAACTCGTTGGAACTAGCCACCTCAAATGAAAGCAGATCTAATTAGGGTCTGCAATCGGGTTAGTTCCCCTTGTTGGCATAGCGAAAATAGGTGAAAAGTTAAGGGAAGATCGAGGGTCATTTCCTTTAGTATAAGTATTACCTACGGAGATGGCACCAAGAGTTTTTTTTTTTTGGAGAGAACAACTTTTGGATTTATTGTGCTAATAAAGAAGATTGTTAGGGTCGAGAAGGAGCGTTTTTCATATTTGTTTTCCTCTTCTTTCATGTGTTTGGAATCAGAGTGTTGCTGTTGGCATAAATCTAAATGTGTTTTGTTTTGTGCATATTGTGAACGACATAGCTTATGAATAGCCTTGGTT
>APFE031215508.1:52736-88590 GCA_000404065.3 Pinus taeda
GGGGTGCTCTCCACAAGAAAAGGCTGCATTTGTTAAGTTGTTTAAAGAGTACAAGGACGTCTTTGCATGGACATATGGAGACTTAAAAATCCTTGATACCAGTGTTATGGAGCATGTAATTCCTTTGGAAAAGGAGGCTAATCCCTACCAACAAAAGCTTCGTAAGATGCATCCAAGCCTAGAACCATTGGTGAAGAAAGAATTAAACAAAATGTTGGATGCTAAAATCATTTTTCCGGTCAGACACACCCATTGGGCAACCAATATCGTGCCAGTAAGAAATAAAAATAGAGACATCAGGTTATGCATCAATTTCAGAAACCTGAACAAAGCATCGTGGAAAGATAACTATCCTATCCCTTCTAAGGAACACATTCTTCAGTGTGTTTCTGGGTCTGAAATGTTGTCCCTATTAGATGGGTTTTCAAGATATAATCAAGTGTTGGTATCTAATGGGGATCATCTTAAGACAACCTTCAACACTAAATGGGGCACTTACACATATCGTAAAATTCCTTTTGGACTTATTAATCCGTGCGCCACATTCCAGAGAGATATGAACATAACTTTCCGAGGATTGATTAATAGATCAGTAGTAGTGTACATGGATCACATTACTATGTATTTGTATCACAAAAGGGATCATATCTATCACCTGAAACATATTTTCAAAAGATGTCGAAGGTATGGAATATTGTTGAATCCTAAGAAGAGCATTTTGGAAGCTACAGAAGGGAAACTACTAGGTCACATCCTCTCTAAAGAAGGGATTGTTATTGATCCCGAAAGACTAGAGACCATCATGAGAATAAAACCCCCTAAAAATAAAAGGACAATGCAATCTTTCTTCAGGAAGATTAATTTCATTAGGAAATTTGTCTCAGGTTTTGCAGAAATAGTGCATCCCATGTAGCTAATTATGAAGAAAGACGTTGTGTATAGGTAGAGTGAGGAAGCTAAGAAATCATTTCAGAGAATTAAGGAGACCATCGTAGAAGCTCATGCATTGGTTAGCCCCAATTTCGACAAGGAAATCTTGTTGTACACTTTCGCTTCTGATGTTTCATATGCCGCAATCCTCACTCAAAAAAATGATGATGGCAACAAAGTCCCTATTTCTTATATGAGCTCTAACCTTCAAGGAGTAGAACTGAACTACCCAAACGTGGAGAAACAAGGCTTTGTAGTTTTTAAAGCTGTAAAACACTTCCACACTTATTTATTAAAGGCCAGGACAAAAGTAATTGTTCCCCATCCTTCTATAAGATCCCTCTTCGTGTAGAAAGAAATGGGTGAATGGAGAGGGAACTGGATAACCGCACTTCAAGAATTCGACCTTAAGATTAAGCCGATGAAGATAGTTCAAGGGCAAGGATTGTGTAGGCTAGTAGCAGAAGCCTTGGCGGATAAAGAAGGGGCACCTAAAGAACCAGAAGCGTAGAGCATGCAAAATGCACAAGTAGAATTTAGGGAGGAGCCCCTATGGATTAATGAGATGCTGATGTGTGAGCGTGAAATGTCGGAAGCCCTTTTGGATCCTGAGTCGTGGTATTATGACATACGCTTTTATTTAACACGGGGATCATGTCTTGACCACATGGATGCATCATGAAGGAGAGCGGTCAGATTGAAATCTAATCAGTATCACTTGGTCAATGACACATTATACAGAAAAAATTATGATGGAATCTAGCTGAGGTGTTTGGAAAAGGATGATGCTGATCATGTCTTGAAAGAAATGCACGACGACCCAGCAGGTGGTCACTATGGCAGAGAGACCACTACTCACAAAATATTAAGAGCTGGATATTATTGGCCTACAATGTTCAAAGACTCGCATGCCTACGCTCGGAAATGCAAGGTATGTCAAATTACCGCAAGATGAGAAAGAAAGCCAGTCGTTCCCCTCAGGCCCATTATGATTTATTGCCCATTCCAGGAATGGGGCCTAGATGTCATAGGCGAGATCACTCCAAACTCTTCACAGCAGCATAAATATATACTCACAACAATCGACTACTTCACCAGATGGATCGAAACCATCCTACTTCGGAAGGTAAACAAAGACAAGGTAATATCATTTGTTGAGAAATTTATTATCAACAGGTTTGGCATCCCTGACACTCTCATATTTGACAATGCTTCTTACTTTTCATCACTGAAATTGACTGAATTTTCTATTGATAAATCAATTCACATAAGATATGCATCAAACTATTATCCCTAGGGAAATGGAGTTGCAGAGTCCTCAAATAAAAACCTCATCCACATAATCCATAAATCTGTCGCCAACAACTAGAGGAATTGGCTCAACGTTAGAACAAACGCCCTTTAGGCCGATAGGGTCACCCCAAAACTAGCATTAGGAACTCCCCATACTTCCTTGTCTATGGACAGGAAGCCATCCTACCTCCCAACGTTACCCTTCCCTCTTTACAGCTCTCCCAAGCTTCAAGAGGGACCCCTTTAGCCTTACTTCAAGAAAGGATCAACCAACTGGTGAGGTCAGAGGAATTGCGAGATAAAGCCAGAAATAAATTTAGAAATCACCAAATGATTGTGAAGAGATGGTTTGATCGCCATCTGGTAGGAGATAAAGATTACCAAGTAGGAGATCTACTCTTGAAATGGGACAACTTGAATGATCCAAAAGGCAAACACACAAAATTCCAACACTTATGGCTAGGCTTGTTCCAAGTTGAAGAAAACATTGGTCAGGGAACTTACAGGTTGAAAACTTTACAGGGAGAAACTGAAAAACTCCCTATTAATGGCAAAAATCTTAAGAGATACTTCTAGTAGCCACCACATGGTGGTTACCTCCTGAGTAGATTAGAATTCATTTTGTTGTTAGCTTAGTTATATTTTTGTCCCTTTCGTTCTTGTTGTTTCCACAAAGTTTATTTTCCTTCTGTTTTGAATTTCAGTCCTTTTCAGCCAACTGATCTCGGTCCTCCAGTCTCGTTTTCACCTTTAATAACTCTCTTCATATTTCCATCATTCGCCACCTTTAGATTTTGCCTCCCTCATTAACCTGTTGATGAGTCTGTTGATCCTAAATCCATCGTTACCTTGCAAATCAAACAAACTTTCAATGAGCCCATGAGAACTAGAAAATCAGTGGTGGAATTCAAATCAAAGCCACTCATTAGCATCTATTGGGAACTAGGTAGGATCTGTTGATAACCTGGATACCTGGAGCATGTAGGGGCATATTTATAAAATGAAAAATGTCTAACCACAGCTGAACTAGCATGGCGGAATGCTGCATTTTAAAATCCCACTCAGACCTAGCTTATACTTGCCTGTAAGGTTTGAAATTATTCTCCATTGGTCCCATCCACCACACTAAGTTTTCCAATACCTGTCATTTACAAGTAAACCTCCTTTCATGGGCTAAGCTCATTGTCATATACCTTGTGGCAAATTTAATTGTGCTCTAGTGCTTGTGCCTGAAACTGAAAGGACTTATCTAAAAGAAAATGAAATGTTGAGTCCTTGTGCCAATCTAGAAGGACAGGTTGTTTGGGAAGCCGGTTGGAGTAGGGACTATTGCAGGGTTCAGAGTACCAGTTGACACAGTAAGCCCAACCTTGATTAAGCAGTTTAAAAATATGGCATGATCCATGACTGCACCCTATTCAATCATACGAAAATATAACACTGAAATTCTTACATAAAGTGCATATAAACATATATACATCAAGTTTGATGAGAAATAAAGAGCTAAGGTACACACCTAAATAGGTATTGACAGACCAGTGATGGCCCCGAAAGGATTTTTGAAAGTAGAAAACAGTTAAAGGAGGATTAATAAATCCCATAATACTACCATTGCATAATGCCTGTCAAAACCCTATCAGTAAGTAGAAGGTATTCGTCTTTATCCCACCTGAAGCAATTAATGTTGAAGTGGAACCCATGCCTGTCCATCTATACAGTTTGCATTTCAAGTTTATCTTATCACCCTGATGTTCTATTGATCCAAGGTTAATTTGGAAACAAAGGTAATTGGTTCGCCCAGCGGTTCGCCATTTGTTGTGGCCACAACCAACACCCTATTAAAACATGCTTTGGTAGAAAATATGAATGGGTCCCCTAGAAATTTGATCTTTCACTTCTCTGAATGATTTATTTTTATCTCTGGGTTTTAACTCTGTGCCGAGTTAAATCTTCAATTCTTAATGGTCAAGACCCCCCCCTTGAATAAATCTCTACAACATGATTCATTAATAACCAAATCTAGCCGTTCATTCATATCCTTCATCGGGACTCTTTCAATCCTCATAAACCTTCATGGTGCCCTATGCCCACACATATAACCACCCCCCACTCTTTACTATGGGTGCATATGGACTCAACCCTCAAAACCTCCCATCACATCCTTATATCAATGCTTTGATAATAGAAATACTATATAAACATGCATAACTTACCCTTTTCGTGCTTCCTCGGTCTTTACACATCTCTCGATGCATGCCTTCATCTCTTATCGCAATCGGCACTTTCAACATTGTTACACAATGCACACCATGATATACAGACCTGCTAGCATTATTAACCATAACACATATATATTTCGGGTTTGGCCTATCGCAATCGCAATCGGCAGAGTCCATGGCATATACATAAAGCACGATGCGATATGGCGGACCTGCCAACATTATTTACCACAGCGCATATATATTTTGGGTCCGGCCTATCGCATATCGCAATCAGCAGAACCCAAGGTTTGTACATAAGACGCTTTGTGATATGGCGGACCTGACGATAACTATAGACCTGAGTGCATAATATTTGAAGTCCTGCCTTATGGTCCAGCTGCGGGTTTTCCCGTGTTTTCCCATATATTCTGATAAAACATTGGGGTCAGGTTTTTCAAAGGAAAATCCCATATGGTAGACCTGCCAGCATTATTAACTGCGACACATATATTTTTCAGGTCCAACCTATCGCTAATTGCAATCGGTAGTTGGCGAGAGTGAAGCCCATGCGATATGCGAAGGGGCAATGAATGGACCAAACAATAATTATACGCCTAGGTGCATAATATTTGAATTCTGGCCTTATGGTCCGGCCACGAGTTTTCCCATGTTTTCCCATGTATTTCAATAAAGTTTTGTGGTCTAGGTTTTCAAAGGAAAGTCTTATATGGCGGATCCACCGGCATTATTAACCACGACACATATATATTTTGGGTCCAGCCTATCGCAAATCGTAATCGACAGAGCCCAAGGCTTATACATAAGGTGCAATACCATATGGTGGACCCGATGATAACTATAGATCTAGGTGTATAAGATTTGAAGTCCAGCCTTATGGTCCGGTCACGGGATTTCCCATGTTTTCCTATGTATTCGATAAAAAGTGTGGTTCGGGTTTCAAAGGGAAATCCGATAAGGGTGATGTTGCATGTGATTGCCCATTACGATGTACGATTGTGAATCGATCGCAACACAACCTTGGCTGAACCAAGGACCGATTCTTTCACACTTGCTCCTTTTGATTTCATTACGCCTTATCATTTTATAAAGTTTTAATGATGGAAAGAGCTATTCTTAGGCATTTCTACCATATGTTTCATAATGATAAAGCTAATGTTAATTATCTCTACAGGCGAGGAGTAAAAGACACATGAGCATATTCAAAGAGTTCATATATGTGAGTGTGTTTTGTTTAAAGATCCAGCCTTAGGCGTTCTCAGTCGGGTTTCCATGCATTGCTTGTGTATTCCTAAAATGAAGATTATCCCAGGTTTCATCATGAAGAGACGACACGCAGTCATTCTCCTTTTCATCGACATCTATTCATTTCCCCAAGAAATGAAGCGCTCTGGGAGTTATGCCCTTCACATGTCAGCAGTTACACCGATTGTTCTACGTCTGCATATTTTGATTTGTATATTGAAAAAAGGGGGGGAGGTGAAAAGTTAAGGGAAGACCAAGGGTCATTTCCTTCGGCATAAGTATTACCTCCAGAGATGGCACCAGGACTTTTTTTTTTGTTGGAGAGAACAACTTTTGGATTCATTGTGCTAATAAAGAAGACTGTTGGGGTCAAGAAGGAGCCTTTTTCAGATTCATCTTCCTCTTCTTTCATGTGTTTGGAATCAGGGTGTTGTTGTTGGCATAAATATAAATGTGTTTTGTTTTGTGCATATTGAGAATGATATAGCTTATGACTAGCCTTGGTTATTTGAATGTAATTCTTTATCATAGTTAACTCCTGAGCAGTCCCTGATTTGAAACTATATTAGACATTAGTTGCAAGTTTTATTTGTATGGAAAGGAATGTGTATTCCCGTATGAGTAATCAGATTGCAATTAAGATTTAATACAACCTTGTTCAACTTTGAACCAGTAATTGATTCGTTTGGACTTGGAATCTATATATGATGTTTAATCTCTTTTGTTATGCTCCTGCAAGATAGATTAGAATAGTTAGGATTAGCATAAGTAGTTAAAATTAGCGTAGATAGGATTTGATACATATAGGTTAGTTGTTTCTTTTTTTGATTTAGTTGAAGTCTTCCTCCAAGAAGCAATATTTCAACACCTATAACAGTTTATGGGATCCTTTAAAACACGTTGGAACTAGCCACCCCAAATGAAACCAGTCTAATTGGGGTATGCGATCAGGTTAGTTCCCCTTGTTGGCATAACGAAAAATTCATCGTGTCAATAGAATGTTCTTCTCACATCCTTCTGATGTATCTTCCATTCCATCTACGCTGAAAGTGCTAGAATAGATCTAATTGAATAATACCTTACTACTAGAGCAAAGGTCTCCTCATAATCAATTCCCTCCACCTGAGAGAACCCTTTGGCCACAAATCTAGCTTTGTGTTTCTGTGTTTCTCCACACTCCCATATGTTGCATGATTTACCTTGTAAATCCATCTAGAACTAATCACTGACTTGTCTGTTGGTCTTGGGACCACTTCCCAAACATTGTTTCTGATAATGGATTTATACTGGTTATTTCACTGCTTCCTCAAATGAGGATGGCTCAATCTCCACACTCTCGCTCATCAGAGCCATGTAGCTAGCGTATCGATCTGGTGACCTCCTATTCTTGCATTGTGATATGGATGCTCCCACATTCTCTCTAGCATCATGCATCAATCTTCTAGCCTCTCTAGTGCATTTCCTTCCATCTCTTGAAGTCTCTATGTGAGTGGGTACTTCCACTCTATGATCCTCTGCATGTGGCTACTCGACATCATCTTGAGGTTCTTCCTTTAGAGCTAAAATCTCCTCATCTACATGTAATTGAAGCTCCCTCTCAAGGGAACATCGCACGGCCTTCTCTTCATCAAACTTCACATCTCTACAAAACATTTTCGTCCTATGAGATGGCAGGTACACCTGATAGTTGTGAGGTGTATAAGTGTACCCCAAAAATATGGCCAACTCAGCCGTTGGTTCTAAATTTTTCCTTGCATCCTAGGTAACATGACAGTAAACTGATGAATCAAAGATCTTGAAGTGTGCCACATATGGTTTCTTACGTGAAAAATCTTATTCTGGTGTACTCATCCTAAGAATCAGATGAGGACTCTTATTCTGCACCTATGCAGTTGTGTTGTATGCTTCAACCCATAAGCTCAATGGTAGGCTGTGATCATGTAACATCACCCATGCAACTCCCACAATACTTGTGTTCTTCCTTTTAGCCACCACATTTATTGTGGGTTATGGGGTGCTATTAATTCCTATCGAATTACTTCTGATGCACATAAGTTCTTGAATTCATTCGACACATATTGTCCACCGTTATTGTTCTTGAAATCCTTCACTTTGCTGCCACCGTATTTCTCAACAAGTGCTTTAAATTCACAAAATTTAGCGAATATCTGATCTTTCTTATGAATGAATAAAATATAGCACTTAAAAGAGAAATCATCTAGAAATATTAGATAATAACTATGCTTGGTCGTGGAGGTTGTCGAGAACGGTCCACACACATCTGAATGAACTCTTCCAAAGATCACTTGTGCTTGACTAATCCGAATTTAAACAGGAACGCAAAAATTTATAGAGATAACCATAAACACAAAGATGCAGCGGAAATAATACTTCATTTCATTAATGTAAAACACTGAAATATGCTTACAAACAAAAATGGAAATAAACCAGCTAGGGCTATGGTAGCTTATCTCTAAGCAGAGATGTGGTGGCTACATTCCTCTAGATTGTGTTACAATGAGGCTCGAAGGCCTATTTATTGTTTAGAAACAATGGAAAACCATAAACATCCAAAAACCTAACCCTAGAAGATGAAACGCCAAACTGTGGGCCCCGTTTGGGTAAATTGGTACATTAACTTCCCAGGGTCAAAACTTTGGCATACGATCTCCATTTTCTACGCACAATATCTCATTAGAAAGTTCTATCTGAGAACTACAACTTTGAGAAGAGAAAAATCGGTCCATGGATCCATGTTTCTCCCAGTTTTCCCAAAAAAAAGTCGTTTAGGGCCTCAAAATGGCTCCGGAAATTCAGCACCCGAAAAATTGCTAAAAATAGTAAACAGTGCTACAATTAAGGAAACTGAAAAGCTGAAAGAAACAATGGTGGGTGTCCAAGTGGACTTGGCGGGCAGCCACCAATATCCACCTAGATCATTCCTCCCCCCTTAGGAAGCAATGGTTCCCATTGCGTTGAGTTCCTCCATGAGATGACGAAACTTCTGTTGAACTCGGTCCCTGGTGAGCCACTTACCCTGGTGAAGAAGTTGGCCTGCTTTGACAACTCAATACAGTTGGATATTCTACTAGTGAATGTGCTTCATCTATGTGTCCATGATCCGATTAGTTGCAGCTTGTTCCATGCAATATGGATTTAACTCTCTAATTGTGAGTTGTTCTGCAATGTCGGATGTGTCTAGTAATGGTGGAAAGTATGGTCGAAGGCGGTCCACATTGAACACTAGGTGAAGACCAAGGAATGGGGGAATATTGAGCTCAAATGAATTATCTCCCACAACCTTTGTAAGGGTGTAAGGACCATATCAGAGTGGTCTAAGTTTCTGATAGGCTCCGGTAAGGCGTTCCTTTTGCAAATGCAACCAGACTTTGTCGCCCACCTGAAACTTGTGTGGCACACAATGTTAATCATATCGTTGCTTGTACTTGGCATTTGATTTCTCCAAAATGTCATGGACCTACTGGAGAATATGTTGGATGTGCTCAATGAAGTTGTTTGCCTTATCTATTTCGGACTAGACATGAGTCGAACCTGCGTGAGTAGCTGCAAATGGCATGGCCACATCAATGGGACATAGTGGTTGGAATCCCAAGCCCACCAGAAAAGGGTTGTGGCCAGTCAAGTTGTGGAGAGCTTGGTTGTAGTTGTGCTGAACATCAGAGAGGCTCTCATCCTATGTGCATGGATGCTTTGAGTTGTACATTTGCAGAATGTGTACGATCATCAACCTCTGTCTAGCCATCAGTTTGAGGATGCAAGGCTGTGGACTTAGTGAGTTTGGTGTCCAGCATCGACTAGAGATTGGACCAAAATGTACTAAGGAACCTGCTATCCTGATATGAGATGATAGATTGTGGGATCCCCAAGTGCACCCACACTCATTCAAAGAAGAGTTTATCAGTGGCTTCTGTTGTGATATTCTTCTTGTAGGCCGCCATAATGGCCATCTTCAAGAACCTGTCGACGACCACAAAAACATAGTCGTTTCCATTCTTAGTGGAAGGAAGGCTTGACATGTAATCCATGGAGTGGATTCCCAAGGTTGACTTGGGGTAGGCAACAGGGTATAAAGGCCTTACTTCTTGATGGTTTCTTTGGAAATGGTGCAGGTAGTGCATGATCTGATGTACTTCCCGACATCCTGTCGAAGACTCGACCAATAGAAATACTTCTACAGTGCTGCCACCATTTTCTCGACCTTGAAATGCCCAGCAACCCAACTGTAGTGTGATTCCCAAATCATCTTGGTACGCTCGCTTGAAGGAACACAAAGGTGACCCAGGTGGCATAACAGGGCATCCTAGAGGTGAAAATCTAGAACATGTTGTCCCTCCAAGAGTGTCTGGTATGTGTGGAGGAATTCTAGGTCACTTTTGTAGAGAAGTAGCCAATCAGAAATATTGTGCCCACAAGAGTTGAGCACGGTGGTTAATGCCATGAGTGGTGGTCGACTGAGGCAATTTGCAACATTATTGGTGTTGTCCTTCTTATACTTGATATTCAAATGAAACTATTGCAGGTATGTGGACCACTTTTGATGGTGATCATTCTGCAATTTCCCTTGGGTCTGTATGAATTGTAGGGGTTGGTCGTCTATGTGGATGACCATTTCCTTCCACAAAATACAATGCTTCCATTGTCGGTAGGCCTGCACAGTGGAATAGATCTCTTTGTCATAAGTGGGATACTTCCAAACTGTGTCTGAAAGTGTCTCACTATGATATGCCACTGGATGCTCGTGTTGAGTAAGGACTACCCCAATAGCATAGTTAGAGGCACATGTCTTGAACTCAAATGGTTGTTGCAAGTCTGGTAATGCGAGCACTGGTGCTGAGCAGAGGCGATCTTTCAACTATGTGAATGTCTTCTATTGAGATTCAGACCAAAGGAATTTTTTTTTCACTCCTCCCTTGCTGACTTGACTCAAGGGCCAAGTGATATGAGAAAATCCCAACACGAACCTACAGTAGAAGTTGGTGAGACCTAGAAAGATATGGAGCTCTATCAAAGTGGTTGGAGATGGCCAATGCCGAATGACTTGGATCTTGGCTAGATCCACATGCACCCCTGTTAATCAATAATGTATCCCAGATACTGAACCTGGGTCATTCCAAAAGTGCATTTCTCCAAATTGGCACATAACTTGTGTTGCCGTAGTGTTTGGAGAACCTGTTGGATGTGGTGGAGGTGCTCTTCCCAACTCTGGTTGAAGATCAGGATGCCATCTAAGTATACCACTACAAATGAGTTGGTGAATAGCCGCAAGATGTCATCCATTAGCCTCATGAAGGTTGTAGCAGCATTTGTCAGTCCGAAAGGCATAACCAACCATTTGAAAAGGCCCTCCTTGGCTTTGAAGGCAATCTTCCACACATCAGAGGGTTCGATTGGTACTTGGTGATATCCTGACTTCAAATCGATCTTG
Organism: Pinus taeda; assembly: GCA_000404065.3. Taxonomy (NCBI): domain Eukaryota; kingdom Viridiplantae; phylum Streptophyta; class Pinopsida; order Pinales; family Pinaceae; genus Pinus; species Pinus taeda. The sequence continues at coordinate 63,870 of APFE031215508.1, forward strand.
CTAAAATATTTTACCCCCTTCAGTTGGTCTAGGAGGTCATCAATCTATGGGATCAGGTACCTATTACAGACAATGATCTTGTTCAACACCTGATAGTCAATATAGAGTCTCCAAGTCCCATCCTTCTTCTGTACCAACATGATCAGGCTCCCACAGGGCGATGAACTCGGACGGATGTGACCTTTCTACAGTAGATCTTGAACCTGCCTCTTGATTTCATCATTCTCCATAATGGAGCACTGATAGATTGGCCCATTAGACATTGGTGCAACTAGGGTCAGATCGATGGAGTGCTTGACCTGACAGTGCAAAGGAACCCCTGCGGGGGAGGTGAAGATGTCCTTGTACTCCTTCACAAACTTGTCCATCTATAGTTGTCTTGCAGAGGGGTCATGTCTGGAGGTCGTGGCCACCGTCTTCTTCTTTCCTTGAGGCTGTATCATCAGGAAAACAAATTTCCTGATTTTGGAAATGAGCTTACTGCATTGTTTTGTAGTAACCAAAGAGATGGCGGTAGGTGGTGCTACCTTTGGTATCCTGTACAACTTATTTCCCAAAGTAACATAACAGCACGAGGCCTTGATTCATACGCAACATGTCACTTCCACAAGTATTGTTGTCCTAATAATACATCACAAACTTCAAGGGGAGCAATGTCACACAATACCTCATCCGTGAATGGCTTGATGTTGTATGGAAGGCGACATTTCTGCCTCACGTCAAGATCACGTCCTTGGTGAAGCCACTCGATGGTGTATGGTTATGGATATGTTATGGTCGGTAAGCCCAACCACTTCATGACCTCTACTGAAATGAGGTTCTTTTGGCTCCCGCTGTCGACAATGAACTGTAGCGAGGATCCCTTTACCCACATCAGGGAGTAGAAGAGACGCTCCTCCTCCTCTGGATCCTTAGGTTCCTCTTGGATCTTCATGGTAGCAACGGTAATCTATTTCCCTTTGTCATTCCCCTTGTCACGTTCTGACTCAAAGTTGGAACATGCATCTGATTCTAAAACCTTTAGCTCAGCCACCAGTGACTGCTTGTCCCAACACTCACTTGTGTTGTCTGTGAAGCTCTTATGGAACTCAAACCACTTTCCCGTGTCCTTTTTTGGCTTCACAACATTGTTCTTTGCTTGCATATTTGGTGGGTTATCTTGGGCCGCCCTGCCTTGGCTTTGTCCTTTGTTGTGCGGTTTGGGGGAACCTTTCCCTATCTTCAAATTCGTAGATCCAAAGTCTAGCTTATTCTGTTTAAACTTTTGCTCGACCTTGACAGCATATGGGTATGTCGTGCCGAGTAAGGAGATGTTCAGGAATTCTATTTATTCCTGGATGTACTTGTACAGGCAACTGCGGTATTTGAGTACCAAATGCTACTCTGAATCCTTGATACTCAACTTTGTACAAAGTGTATGGAAAATATTGGTAAACTCCGGCATGTCTTGGTCCCTTCCCTGCCGCAATGTGGTCCACTTTATGTATTGATCCTCATAGCTTCCAACAGGGTAGTACTGCTCCTTGATGGAATCCTAGAATGAATTCCAAGTGGGTGTGGCTGAAAATAGTGAGCTGGTACTTTCATCCTTCTACTCACAGTCCTTGACGTGGGGGGCTGCTTTGAGAAGAGCAAAAATAATCTTTTCTCGACTGGAAAAATTATGAACAGAAAAATAACCCTCTAGCAGATTTAACCATTTATCGATGACATTTGCATCTATCTGACCCTCAAGTATGGGGATTTCAACATTATCTTGTACCTTAAACAGTGTGGCATTTACAGAGTAGCTGTTGGAAGTCGATGCATTGCCCTTGGGTAGCCGCTGAAGGATTTGGGCAAGGTTGTCCATCATCGCGTTCTTTTGTCACTCGAGGGCTTCTTTGAGCAAGATTTTGATAGGATCTCCTACTCCATCACCTTTATTTTCATCCGACATGAGAGGTTGTTTGGATTTGTGAGGCTGGTCTTGCAAAGGTTCGACCAGTTCAAGCCCTAACTCCTTATATCCTGACCTCGTTGGGGACATGCAAAGAAAAACAAAGAAAAATTAGACTTCTCTAAAACCATTGATCTAGATTTAAAGAGGAACACAACAAATTACATAGATAACCATAAACACAAAGATGTAGCGGAAATAATACTTCATTTCATTAATGTAAAATACTGAAATATGCTTACAAACAAAAATGGAAATAAACCAACCATGGTGATGGTAGCTTATCTCTGAGAAGAGATGTGGCAACTACATGCCTCTGAACTATGTTGCAATAAGGCTCGAAGGCTTATTTATTGTTGAGAAACAATGGAAAACCCTAAACATCCAAAAACCTAACCCTAGAAGATGAAACACCAAACTATGGGCCTCGTTTGGTTAAATTGGTACATCAACTTCCCGGGGTCGTAACCTTGGCATACGATCTTCATTTGATGCACACAATATCTCGTTAGAAAGATCTATCCAAGAAATACAAATTTGGGAAGAGAAACATCGGTCCACGAACCCATGTTGCTCCCAGTTTTCCCAAAAAACATCGTTGAGGGCCTCAAAATGGCTTTGGAAGTTCAAGACCCGAAAAACTGCTAAAAATAGTAAATTGTGCTACAATTAAGGAAACTGAAAAGCTGAAAGAAACAATGGTGGGGGTCCAAGTGGACTTGGCGGGTGGCCATCAATATCCACATGGATAATTCCTTGCCCCTTAGGAAGCAATGGTCTCCATTGCATTGAGTTCCTCCATGAGATGAGGAAACATCTACTGAACTTGGGCCCTGGTGAGCCACTTGCCCTGGTGAAGGAGTTGGCTTGCTTCAACAACTCGATACCATTGGATATTCTACTGGCGAGTGTGCTTGATCTGTGTGACCATGATCCAATCAGTTGCAACTCATTCCTTGCAATATGGATTTAACTCTGTGGGTGTGAGTTGTTCTGCAATGTCAGATGTGTCTAGTAATGGTGGAAAGTATGGCCGAAGGTAGTCCACATTGAACAATGGGTGCAGGCCAAGGAATAGGCGAATGTTGAGCTCAAATGAATTATCTCCCACAACCTTGTTAATGGTGTAAGGACCATATCAGAGTGGTTTAAGTTTCCGATAACCTCCATTAAGGCATTCCTTTTGCAAATGCAACCAGAATTTGTCGCCTACCTGAAACTTGTGTGGCACCCAATATTGATCATGTTGCTACTTGTAATTGAAATTTGATTTCTCTAGAATTTCATGGACGTGTGGCGAATATGTTGGATGTGGTTAATGAATTTTTTTTCCTTATCTATTTCGGACTGGACATGAGCCGAATCTGCATGAGTAGCTGCAAATGGCATGGCCACATCAATGGGACATAGTGGTTGGAATCCCAAGCTGACCTAAAAAGGATTGTGGCCAATTGAGCTGTGGAGAGCCTAGTTGTAGTTGTGCTAAACATAGGGGAGGATCTCGTCCCATGTGCATGGATGCTTTGATTTGTACATGCATAAAATGTGTACAATCATCTTGTTGACAACCTCTGTCTAGCCATCAGTTTAAGGATGGAATGTTGTGGACTTCATGAGTTTGGTGTCCAGCATTGACCAGAGACTGAACCAAAATGTATTGAGGAACCTGTTGTCCTGATCTAAGATGATAGATTGTGGGATCCCAAAGTGTACCCACACTCGTTAAAAGAAGAGTTTAGCAGTGGCTTCTACTGTGATATTCTTCTTGCAGGCCGCCATAATGGCAAGCTTTGAGAACCTGTCGACGACCACAAAAACATAGTTTTTTCCATGCTTAGTGGAAGGAAGGCCTAACATGTAATCCATGGAGTGGATTCCCAAGGTCGACTGGGGGTAGGCAGTGGGGTACAGAGGCCTTGCTTCTTGATGGTTGGTTCGACAATGGTGCAGGTAGTTCATGATCTGATGTACTTCCCAACATCCTGTCGAAGACTCGACCAATAGAAATACTTCTACAATGCTGCCACCATTTTCTCGACCCCGAAATGCCCAGCAGCTTGACTGTAGTATGCTTCCCAAATCATACTTGTACGCTCACTTGAAGGAACACAAAGGTGACCCAAGTGGCATAGCAGGGCATCCTAGAGGTGAAAATCTGGAACATGCTGACCCTCTAAGAGTGTCTGGTATGTGTGACCGAATTCTGGGTCGCTTTTGTAGAGAAGTGGCCAATCAGAAGTCTTGTGCCCACAAGAGTTGAGCATGGTGGTTAATGCCATTATCGGTGATCGACTGAGGAAATTTGCAACATTATTGGTGCTGCCCTTCTTATACTTGATATTCAAATGGAACTGTTGTAGGTATGTGGACCACTTCTGATGGCAATCATTTTTCAATTTCCCTTGGGTCTGTATGAACTGCAGGGGTCGATGGTCTGTGTGGATGATTGTTTCCTTCCCCAAAATGTAATGCTTCCATTGTCTGCAGGCTTGCATAATGGAATACATCTATTTGTCATAAGTGGGGTAATTCTGGACTGTGTCTGAAAGTGTCTCACTGTCATATGCCACTGGATGCCCGTGTTGAGTAAGGACTACCCGAATAACATAGTCAAAGGCATCTGTGTCAACCTCAAATGGTTATTGCAAGTCTGGTAATGCGAGCATTGGTGCCGAGCAAAGGCGATATTTCAACTTTGTAAATGCCTTCTATTGAGATTTAGACCAAAAGAATTTTTCTTTCACTCCTCCTTGGTGACTTGACTCAAGGGCCAAGTGATATGAGAAAATCCCAACACGAACTTGCGGTAGAAGTTGGTGAGACCTAGAAAGCTGTGGAGCTCTGTTAGAGTGGTTGGAGATATCCAATGCCGAATGACTTGGATCTTGGCCGGATCCACATGCACACCCTGTTTATCAATAATGTATCCTAAATATTGAACCTGGGTCATGCCAAAAGTGCATTTCTCCAAATTGGCACATAACTTGTGTTGTCGCAGTGTTTGGAGAACTTGTCGGATGTGGTGGAGGTGCTCTTCCCAACTCTGGCTGAAGATCAAGATGTCATCCAACTATACCACTACAAATGAGTTGGTGAATGGCTGCAAGATGTCATCCATTAGTCTCATGAAGGTTACAGGAGCATTCGTCAGTCCAAAAGTCATAACCAACCATTCGAAAAGGCGCTCCTTGGCGTTGAAGGCAATCTTCCACACATCAAAGGGTTCGATTGGTACCTGGTGATATCCTGACTTCAAATCGGTCTTGCTGAAATATTTTGGCCCCTTTAGTTGGTCCAGGAGGTCATCAATCCATGGGATCAGGTACCTATTATGGATAGTGATCTTGTTCAACACCAGATAGTCAATATAGAGTCTCCAAGTCCCATCCTTCTTCTATACCAACATGTTTGGGCTCCCACAGGGCAATGAACTCAGACGGATGTGACCTTTCTATAGCAGCTCCTAAATCTGCCTCTTGATTACATCGTTCTCTAGAATGGAGCCCAATAGATTGGCCCATTGGGCAGCGGTGCACCTGGGGTCAGATTTCTGGAGTGTTTCACCTGACAGTGCAGAGGAACCCCTGCAAAGGAGATGAAGATGTCCTCGAACTCCTTCACGACCTTGTCCATCTGTAGTTTTCGTGTAGAGGGGCCCTATCTGGAGGTCATGGCTACCGTCTTCTTCTTTCCTTGAGGGCATATCATTAGGTAAACAAATTTCCCGATTTTGGAAATGAGATTACTGCATTGTTTTGCAGTAACCAAACAGATAGGTAGTGCTACCTCCGGTATCCTGTACAACTTATTTCCCAAAGTAACAATAACAACATGGGGCCTTGATTCATACACAACATGTCACTTCCACAAGTATGGTTGTCCTAATAATACATCACAAACTTAAAGGCAAGTAATGTCACACAATGCCTCATCTGTGAAGGGCATAATGTTGTATGGAAGGCGACACTGTTGGGTCACACGAAGATCCCGTCCTTGGTGAAGCCACCCGATGGTGTATGGTTGTGGATGTGCTATGGTCGATAAGCCCAGCCACTTCATGACCTCTGCCGAAATGAGGTTCTATTGGCTCCCACTGTCGACAATGAACTGTAGTGGGGAGCCCTTTACGCACATTTGGGAGTGGAAGAGGCGCTCCTCCCCCTCTGGATCCTCGGGTTCCTCCTTCTAGATCTTTGTGGTGGCAACGGTGGCATTGGGCTCTACATCGATAATTTACTTCCCTTTTTCATTCCCCTTGTCGAGTTTTGTCTCAGAGTTGGAACACACATGTGATTCTGAAACCTTTAGCTTAGCATTGAGTGACTACTTGGCCCAACACTCACTTGTGTTGTGAGTGGAGCTTTTATGGAACTCACACCACTTTCTCGTGTCCTTTTCGGCTTCGTAGTGCTATTCTTTGCTTGCAGCTTTGGCAGGTTGTCTTGGGCCGCCTCACCTTGGATTTTTCCTTTGTTCTACGATTTGGCGACACCTTTCCCTTTCTTTGGATTCGCAGATCCAAAGTCTCGCTTCCTTTGTTTAAACTTTTTCTCGACCTTGACAACATATCCGTATGTCGTTCTGAGTGAGGGGATGTTTAGTAATTCTATTTCTTCCTGGATGTACTTGTGTAGGAAGCCGCAGTATTTGAGTATCAAATGCTACTCCAAATCCTTGATACCCAACTTTGTGTGAAGGGTATGGAAAATATTGGTAAATTCTAACACGTCTTGGTCCCTTCCCTGCCGCAACATGGTCCACCTTATGTATTGATCCTCATAGCTTTCAACAGGGTGATACTACTCCTTGATGGCATCTCGGAATGAATTTCTTGTGGGAGAGACTAAAAATAGTGAGCTTGTGATTTCATCCTTCTACTCGTATTAGGTTTCCCACTAGTCCTTGACATAGGGGGCTGCTTTGAGAAGAGCGCAAATAATATTTTCCCAATTGGAAAAATCATGAACAGAAAAATAACCCTTTACCAAATTTAACCATTTATCGACGACATCTGCATCTATCTAATCCTCAAATATGGGGATTTCAAAATTAACTTGTACCTTAAACAGTGTGGCGTTTCCAGAGTAGTTGTTGGAAGCCTATGTATCGCCTCTAGGTAGCCATTGAAGGATCTGGGCAAAGTTGTCGATCATCGTGTTCCCTTGTCACTCGAGGGCTTCTTCGAGCAAGATTTTGATAGGATCTCCTGCCCCCTTGACTTTCTTTTCATCTTCCATGGGAGGCCGTCGGGATTTGCGAGGTTGGTCTTGCAAAGCTTCGACCAGTTCAAGCCCTAACTCCTTATATCCCAACCTCGTTGGGGACATGCAAATAAAAATAGAGAAAAATCAGACCGCTTTGAAACCACTGATCTAGATTTAAATAGGAATGGAACAAATTACAGATCTAACCATAAACACAAAGATGCAGTGGAAATAATACTTCATTTCATTAATGTAAAATACTGAAATATGCTTACAAACATAAATGGAAATAAAACAGCTAGGGCGATGGTAGCTTATCTCTGAGATGTCGCAGCTACATGCCTCTGAACTGTGTTACAATGAGGCTCGAAGGCCTATTTATTGTTGAGAAACAATGGAATACCCTAAACATCCAAAAACCTTACCCTAGAAGATGAAAAGGCAAACTGTGGGCTCTGTTTGGGTAAATTGATACATCAACTTCCCGGGGTCGTAACTTTGGCATACGATCTCTTTTTGACACGCATAATATATCGTTAGAAAGATCTATCCAAGAAATACAACTTTGGGAAGAGAAAAATTGGTCCATGGACCTATGTTACTCCTAGTTTTCCCAAAAAAAATGTTGTTTAGGGCCTCAAAACAGCTCCTGAAGTTCAAGATCTAAAAAACTGCTAAAAATAGTAAATTTTGCTACAATTAAGGAAACTGAAAGATGAAAGAAACAATGGTGGGGGTCCAAGTGGACTTAGCGGGTGGCCACCAATATCCACCTGGACCACTGACTATCCTTGTCATGAAAGATGGATTTGGTGTACTTCCCCAATGTACACCCTTTGCATGTATCTCTCTACTCTAGTGCACCCTTGGGAAGTCTTGTAGAAATCTGCTACGTGATCTTCATAGCTCCGCAGTGCAAGTGACCCAATCTTCTATGCCATAACTCATTGATGTCTCAATTATGCACCTTCTCTACTTTTTTTCTCAAAGCAGCACAATGTTCTACATCTAATTTGTAAATGTTCTTGACCCAAACCCTGATACACTTCACTTGTCCTTAGGCTATGTGACAAAGGAAAACCTTTCCTTTTCTAAATATCACATCGTAGCCATTGTCCTCCAACATAGCAACTGAAACCAAATTCTTCTTCAGACCCAAAACATACATGGCATATTTTAATGTGAGAGGAGAATCAGACTCCCTCCGAAAAGTAATAATATTGATGTTGATCATGTTATAACTTCCCTCATTTCCCATTTCAATGTGTATCTGGAGGTCCTTCTCCTCCAATTCGCAAAATAATTTTTGTTTTTTGGTCATATGGAATGAGGCTCCACTATCCAAATACCACACTCTATCCATCACTGATGTCACCATGCAAGCAATGAGGATGAAATCCAACTCAAAGTTTCACTCAAGAGCTTCACCAACCACTCCTACTTAGGGCTTCTTGTTGGCTTTCTTGTGTGAACACTTCATGGCATAGTGTCCCAACTCATGACAGTGAAAACATTAATCTTCAACAAGTCCTTCTTCTTGCCACCCTGACTGGAATATTATTTGGAATGGGATGAATTCCCTTTCCCTTTATTTTCCTTTCCATCTAAAGAATATTTCTCCTCATCATCATGCTTTCATAAGGATCCATCTCGGGTGTCCCGTTGAATCTCTTCTTGCATCAATTCAAACAAAAAATTCTCCCACTTTGATAGCTTCTCCCACCCATTTACCAAATCTTGGTAGTTGTGCTAGCTCTTGGGAAGGCATAGAAGTGCTAGGATGACCAGATCATCTTCAACAACTGTAACACCAACACTTCCAAGTTCATCATGACATTGGGTGAAATTTGTCAAGTACTTTGGTATTGTGTCGTCATTCTCCATCTTGATTTTTTTGAGCTTTTTCTTCAGTTCCAGCTTCTTGTGGTTACTATTGTTTTGAAAGAGGTCTATCAAGGCCTTCTACATTGCATATGGAGTCTCCTTACCATGGAGGTTCGAGACAATATGATCTCGAACTCCTTCTAGGAAAATCCTTCTCACCTTTGCAACACATTTTCTCCACTCTTCCCTACCTTGAGCATCAGTTGCAGGAGGCTTAGGAATATATTTGTCTATCAATTCCTTAATCTTGTTGTCTTCCGACAATACCTCCATCCTGTCCTTCCAAGTAATATAGTTTGAACTACCCTCAAGGGCATATTCGAGTGTCAATCCATAGAAAGACACCCTGCTAGCTCTGAAGTATGACACTGCAAATTCAATTTCACCTACAAAAGACAAACTTGTATTCTCCTATACTAGATCGATTTATGCTCTGATACCATGTAGGAATTCCTTATAGATTGAAACTGCTAATTGTAATTTACTAAAAAATATAATTAAATCTACTCTACTAATCAACAGAAACAATTAAACGATTGCTAAATCAAAAAGCATACAAGACAAATAATTCAATCAACACATTACACAATGATTTCCTAGGGAAGGCCACAGGTAAAAACCCCTACTATCTGTATATTGCATTAGTCAGAAAATATGAGAAGATTACGATTCTTTGCTCAAGACCAAGCAAATTATGCACTATCTCTATCTGTCTCACTACTTCCTAGACAATCCTAGGCCAATACTTAACCAAATTTTGGCTTTCCGAAGTCCCTATTTCCTTTTGTTTTCTCCTTGGGAATTAGCCCCTATTAATTAGGGAAATTCCTCAATTGGAACTGTGAAATCCTCATAGGCCTTCCTCTAACTACATGCACCACTTGTATAATTCAGATGATTATACAACTGATAGTACACTATCCTTGAACTCCAATCTCAATTAGGTAACTCTCAGATATGACATGCATGAGTTAATTATGACTGAATCACCAGTTAACTAGTTGACCACATGAAGTAGCACCCCACTATCTGACCTCCTACTAGTTCCTCCATGAGTCGGAACTAGTTTAACTGAATTTAACTCAGTTAAATCAAATTAATTAATTACAACTAAAAACAAACTCAACCGGGGCTCCTATAATTTTGGAGACACTCTACATGACTCAATTTAGACCCTCAACTCGAATTAACTAAGCCAACTAATTCAAACTAACTTTTAACTAATACTAGTTGTCATGTGTTGTGGAATTATAATTTTATTCCTAACTTAATTCAAGAGCAAAAAAATTAGGATTCTCATGTTGCATGTTCAACACACGTGGCTCCCTTATAAAGAAAAGAACAATCATATAAGGGTGAACAATGAGCCACACATGAAGTCTACTGCAACAAAATTGGAAGGGCTTAATGAGCCTTTTTTCTTGGCTCAAGAAATGCTTGGTAATTGTTTTTTGGAATCTGTTATCGTTCTATATTTTTGAGGTTGTTGGAGTAAATACATTGGACAACATCAAACCACTTTTGAAGTTGGGATCTAGCCCTGCCAGTTTCAGAGAGGGAACTCTCTTTATGATTTAGCTTGGTTTTTAAGTTGATTTTAGGCTAGTTATGATTATGCTTGGTTGATTGTTAGAATTTGTTTAATTGGTTGGTTGGTTGATCTGATTAAATTACTTTCTTTCCATTGGGATATGGAGTCAAATAAAGCTGGATGTTGCATCAAAAGTTCAAAAGAGTAATCACAGGGAAAGCTAGTTACATTTACCAGATCTTTAATTTGAATTATGGAATGGAGAAAAGGTGTGATTTAATAGTGATTGAAAAGAATTTAATAATTTCTCAATCAAACTTTAGATGAAAACATACAGATTGTAAACGCAATCCAAATAAGGTGTTCAATAACATATCTTTTTCACATCTCCTGTTTTACAATTAGATTTCGGATGATAAACATATAGAGAATAATAATGGAAACACAATTACACTAAGAAAAGAATCACCAGTATATCGCAACACAAGTATCCTGTGAAGATTATTTTTATTAATGATGCTCCAACAACGTGGAAAAATTACAATGCTTGATAAAAAGAGTTACAATGATCAGGAACAGGCCCTCAATACTTTGACTGAATGAATTATTTAAACATAATTTGCAAAAAAGATTACAATTAATGCCTCATTGACATGGCATTCTATTATTAACTTCAAACTAACAGAAATGAAATAGTGCGACCAAAAGAGGTGATTTGACGAAGTGATCTAGACATCTGGCACTACTTTGGTGGAGAACAGTTACTGAGTGGCCACTATTTGGGTGTTGCGTTGGTGAAGTTGGCCCTTTCTTTAATCTTGGAATTCACACAGTTTATCCCACCACTCCTCATCTAGAATGGTATTTTTTGTTACTTTGCGATAGATCTCATCTACCTTGGTATACCGAATGAATGTGGGTTTTACTACAAAAATGTGCTTTATCTCATGTTGGGTGAAACTCATGTTGTTGATAGCTTCATAAAAAGCTCTCCCTATCATAGCACCTTTAATGTGGGAAGACTTGGTCGTGTCGTTTGCAATTTCTTTCAGCTTCTTCATATAGTCTTCCATGGTCATCAGGTTGTCATTGATTACAAATAAATAAGGCAGGCCATTCTTATTCAATGTTTCTATTCTAGTGAAAAACCTGTTAACTGCTACCTCCAAAGTGTGACATTTATCTGTCAGCTACACAATCAAATTCTTCTTTGTCAGAACTTTCTTTACTTCTAAGATTGTTTTTGTTCTGTCATCTACTCCCAAATCATCCAATTCATATCTATTTTTAGAGTTGAGAAATTTGATAATGTGGTTGGCTGTGGTAGGCATTTCTCCCAATTCAATGTTGATAGTAGAAATGGCCTGCTTGGCTTTCTCCATCAACTCTTTCTTCTCAACTATAATCTAGATACAAGGACAAATTTCATCTATTGCTTCAATAATGTTATTTCATATAATTTCTTCAACTTGGGCCAGTGTGTGGCCAATAGAGGACTCAGTTGTTGATTTCCTCCATACTTCTATTTGGTTTTGTAGAAGATTTACTTGAGCCTGCAATCTTTTGATTTCTTCGGTTTCGAGAGACATCTTCTGCACTGCATTTTCCAACTCATTTGTAGCAGCCCTTATGTTTGTTGTAGAACATGTAGCTATAGGAATGGTTTTGATAGGAAGTGCTTCCAAAGGGACAATAGCCATTCCGACATCTTGCTCTTTTTCCTTGATTATCTTTTCCATCTATGTCTCCATTTGCTTCAACTGTGCACTCTACTCCATGATGAGCTTCATCATGTCCGCCTTCTGTGACTCTGTTTCTTCAATGTCCTTGGCTAAAGGATCTTATGTGGCTGGTAATTTTAATTGATTCCTTAATGTTGCTATGTCTGTATTCTTTTTCCTTACGAGCTCTTCTGCAACATTAATATTTGCAAGATCATAACCTACTTTGATCACCAAGTCCTCCAAAGCTTTGATCCCGGTGTCTTTGTATAGTGCAGAGACTTTCACCATCTTCAATTGTGATTGAAAATTGGCTAATGTAACCTGCAATTTAGACAAACTCATAGCAATGTTCGTGAGAGTAGATGAAATCATTTGTCCAGTCTACTTGTGCATCTCCATTTGGACAACGGGATGTATGTCTTTCACATCAAATTCAAATGATGTCTTCTTATAATCTGATGCTGCCTTGGGCTAGGGAATCTGTGCTTGGAGGAATGCCATCTGCATTTTTCCTTTCTCTAAATCAAAGGCTAACAGCAGTCTGCTTTGAGAGCTGGAAGTCTTCTTCTAGAACTGATTATATGTATTGATCTTCAAGGCCTCATTTCTTACTTTAATCTCCTTCAATATATCAAATATACTCTTTTTTGTCTTGCCTATGGTAGATGTGCTAGTCTACATGGTCTGTTGCTGATCTTGTGAAGTTGTCGAGGTAGTGGGAGAAAGTGTAGTCTGATCACCCACTAATGAGGAAACAATTGGCTCTTTAGTGGTGATGATATTCTCTTGCTTTGAATCCTTTCTTAGGCTTAGTTTAGAATGTAGCTTAGCCTTCTTCCTATACATGATTTTGAAGCCTTCACTGGAAATCTCAATCATCGAAGGTGACTCATCTTCTCTACTCCTATTTTCTGTTTTCTCCTTTGTGATAAGAGTTTGTACTATTGAAGTGGACACCAACTTCTCCTATACCTCTTGTAGAGTGTTCTCAATCCACTATAACTGGTTTTTATATCTTTCAATACATGTTCTGGCTGTGTGAAAATAAGCAGTAGACTTGTTCTCTACCCTCAACTTGGAGAAGACCCCTAATGGATCATATGAATAGGTGAAACTAAGGCTGAACTGCATCTCTTTTAGTAATTTATTTTCTTCTTCCCCTATTGCCCTGTTGTTGCAAATGAAAGGCCCTATTTGAGTTTTGATTTTGAATTAGGATTTCTTCTTAGCAGCTACAAAGTGAATTTCATCCATATTGAGAATTTTCCTGATGTATTCTAGAGCAAAAATCCTCATTGGGAGGAATTTTGGCAGCTTGTAAGGGGCAAGATCACACCCAAATATCCTCAACTCTATGTAATCCTGATAAAGGTACCAATACCCTATTTGGACTTGGTCTAATAGTTGCAAAACTTTCCTAATTTCTTCACTAATTCTTGGCTCTATCCTACTGCTTAGGAGAATGAGTGCTAGATGTACAAACATCTCTATGAATTGTTTGTATGATAATTCCTTTTGTTTCTTCATCACCAGTGTAGTCCAGAAGATGACTCACTATTGATTTCCTTCTTCATCCAAATTTTGTAAGGCAAGCTTGAGGTTGTCTCCATGAAAATATAAAAACATATAAACTAACACAGAAGAATATTTGAATACTTCCTCAGTCTGGAATTTGATAGATTGTTCATGGATAGAATCTGCAAGAAATTGGCTAAAGTTGAACAATATGGAAGGCTTGAAATCTCTAGAGAAAATAGAAAGAAATCCTATGATTTCCTCATCTACCCACTGATCTGAGTAATAGCCAAGGAGGTAGGAGATGACTATGATGATTTGTTTGGCTCTTTTAGGGAAAATGGAGGATGGGCAGGGAGGATTTTTCTTGGGTAATGGGACATCTTCAGTCAAGAAAAGCTCAAGCGTTTTGGATCTTTTAGGAAAGTCCAATTTCTGATACAATTCAATAAGTGCTTCATGGGAAAAAGGGGTGGCATTCTTTGTTGTAGGAGCTTGCATCATTTCATCTATAGATTGGGGAGTGATGGTGAATAGAATTTTTCCAGTGGGGGAAATAATAGCTCTTTGGCTAGGCAGATAACATGTATGACATTTCTTCACAAATTCAGGGGTGCTATGGGTATGGAGAAAGATATTGTGGGGTAAATCGGATTCCCACTGTTGAATATCGGCATATTTATCTATAAACTTGTCCTCAAGCCAACAATACATCTCAAAAAGATCAAATTCACAGAGGGTTTCATGGATTTTATAGTCTTTATCTCCCAAAGGGATGTGGTGAAAATCAATGGGAGGGTGGATCAAAGGACTCATGGGTTCTTCTTGTCCCTTGTCTTTCGGAGGCATGATTGGATAAAGCGTTAGAACATAGATGGTGTCTTGATTATGCAGGTTTACAGGGTGCAAAAATAGAATTAAGTTCAAGATAACAAGAAACAGAGGAGCCATCCTGAACAAAAATTAGCAGGTACGATGCTCGGTTAGTTGAAACAGGTGCAGTTTGAATTGGCTCTCCTATAACAGGACAATGGCAGTGGTAGTGTATGAACTCAGTAACCAATTAATGAGCGAAAGCAAAGATTTTATAATGTTCTGTGTTTTCCCATTTATAGTGGTGTGGGTCCATTCAATTAACGATTAAGCCATTTAATTTCTTAACAGATTAATTTTGGAGGGTGCAGATGTGATTGTCAGAACAATGGGTAGATGACATGGAGAAGGGTGACTAGTGAGAGTGCAATGGATAGGGTGGTGGTTTTACTTGGTGGAAAAACCAATTTTTGTTTTTTTTTTGGGGGGGAAGGCAGTTAATGGTTTCGACCAGGGGGAGTGCGAAATCATGTGGTGGTGACACGTTGCGGTGGGTGCACATTTGAATACCACCCATTTCGGACCCTCCACCCCCCCTCCCGACAGTAAAATTCAGATGGTGAGGGAGGGTCGAAACGTTGTGTGGGCCGTTGGATTTTAAGAGGTGGGCGGGGATGAGAGGAGAGGTAGTGGGATATTAACGTGATGTGGTGAGGCGGATGGTGGGGTCGGGAAATATATTTAATGCATGTAGGGGAATGATTGGAGTGTATTGTGGGGTAGGGGAGTGGAAGAAAATATGAGCGTTGGGGTGAATTTGGGGTATTGAAACTTTAGGGATATGGGATAAAATATCATATATTATTTGATATATCCGACTTTAGAGTAAGACTTCAATCCTTTTTCCTTTGCTCTGCACATGAAATTTATTCGAAATTCATCTTAGAATAAAGCTTTCATGCTTTTCCTCTAACCATCATAGTGCTTCTACCTACCCTTTCTCATTTCAATTCTTTTTCTAAGCTAACATTTTCTCTTCTTGCTTTGCAGGGTGCACTTAAACTAGCATACCCAAATAATTTTTCTTTTTTGAAAATCTACATTTTCCTATCACTTATCTCACCATTGATTCAGATTAAACTATTGAACCAATTTTATTTCTACCTAGCTACTGATTTACCAAGATTAAACTGTTTGGTAAACCTTTATTCACTAACCTATTTAAAGGAAATCTAAATGTGTTCAGTCATGATTAAACTGTATGACCTGAACAGAATTTTAGTCATTGTGGCATTCAAAAACAAATTGCACACAACCTTATTTGATAATGAATTAAAAGAACTAACTTATCAGTAGTGGCATTTAGACTTGCAGCACTTTCAGTATTATTTTCTATTTTTTCTTTTGTGGGGTTCTTATTTCCTTTTCTTTTTTTCTTATTTATTTTTTAGCATACCCTCTTTTCATTTTCTTTTTTCATATTTTTGGAAATCATTTGAATATTGAAATTATGTACAATATGAAATTAAAAATACAAAATGCTCAATCACCTTGAGATCCTATAATTTATAGGACCCTAACAGTGGCTCCAGCTGGTGATGGCACTTCTCCAAGTGAAGTGTCAAGAACATATGATCAGTAGCCTTGAGTACTCCATGTCTATAATGTCTTCATCTATTTTCTTTTTTGTTTAAGATACTATTGGTAGCTCATCAATACAGGCTTAGGGCCTTCACTATAGGCTTCAACCTTTGTTAATAAGTTACCCAATCAAAACCATAAATACTATGATATTTACAATGATGAAAGAAAAATGTGTAGGCTAAGAAAAGTAGTGCTTCAGCATCCTGCCATTGACAGGACCTCCAGGTATCTCTACCCCTTCTAGGTCTTTAAGGTAGAATGCATTATCTCCCCTAAAAGCATCAACAATATATGGCTCATTCCAAATATTATCAAACTTTCCATGTTTGCCTTTGTCTTCTCTCCTTGAATCCCATCTTAAAACTTGGTCCCCAATGTTAAAGTCACCAACTTTTGTTCTTTTGTCAAAGATATTTTTAACATTTTATTGAATAACTTGGGTCCTGTTGTATAATTCCTCCCTGGATTGCTGCAACTAGATAGTTTGATTGATCCTTCTCTGTACATAATTGGGTTCAACTTGCAGTTCTTGAATGATCTTCATGACTAGAACTCCTAAGGAGGATGGAAAAATTGCATCCATCCCATAGACCAATTGGTATGGTGACATGCCAATTGATTTTTTGGTAGTAAGTTTGTCAGCCCAAAGTGCATTGACCAACTTGTTATGCAATTACTTTTTGTTTTCTTGCAACAGTTTTTTTATGATGTTTACCAAGCTTTTATTTTAGGATTTAGCCGACCCATTACCCTGAGGGTAATAAGTTGTTGAATGTCCCAAAGTAATGTGGTATTTATGGTAGAATTAAACCATCTTTTTAGATTTGAAGGTTGCAACATTATCAATGATGATTTTTCTAGGATAGCCAAATCCAGAGAGGATATTAGTCACAAGGAATTTAATAATGACAAAATCAGTGGTAGCTCTGGAAGGGGTGGCCTCTATCCACTTGGTAAAGTACTCAATGGCTGTAAGAATCCACTTATGTTGGGCATAGGAAGAGGGATGGATTTCACCAATTAAATCCAATCCCCATTACTGGAAGGGGCTTTCAACAAAGATAGGCTTTAATGGCAAGGGCAAAAATTTTCTCTTTCCCTCAAAAACATGGCATTTATGGCATGATTGACTTGTTTATGAATGTCAAGAAAAAGTGTTGGCTAGTAGAAACCAACTCTAACAATTTTATTGGCAGTGGTTTTCCAATAAAGATGTCCACCGCAATATCCTTCATGGAATTCCTATATAACTTTATTTGCATAATCCTTTAACAAGAATTTCCATGCATTAGACATTAACCTGATTGATTCATTAGATAATCAAGAGGAACAAGCGACTCCACAAATTGATGAGGCATTTCTAAACTCACCCTGATATGAAAACTTTCTTTATGTTTTATTTAATTTAAATGCTCCTCCTAGTTTAACAAAAACAAAGGCAAGATTTTTGAATTTAAAAGTAGTTAAATTTTGCATAATAGATAATGTATTGTATTGGAAAGATGTTGGAGGTATTTCACTTGAATGCTTGTTAAAGGATGATGCAGATAAGGTTATACATTAATTCCATGAAGGAGATTGTGGTGGATGTTAGAGTCGGTCTGGTCAGTCCTCCGTCAGAGATCAAAACTCTTTATGCATTTCATGATTAGGTGTCCCGCTCCATTCTCCCAGTTGCATTTCACTAGGGGCATGCCATAATCTGATGGAGAAGGTCATGATAGTCATCCCCCCTCATGTTTGGCTCCTATTGGCTCAGGTCTTTTGTCAATCATCGTTAGAGTCCATGACAGTCAAGGTCTGGTCCTTTAAGCGACAAAGGTCATTTCGAGGTCTAGGTCTAGGAATTCATCAATTTGGTATTTGAACATGTCCAGTAGAGCCATGCAGGCCAGAGTGAGGCCCTTGCATAGTTATGGTTCAGAGAGCTTCATCATCATGTGGACAGACTCCGACTCTTCTTCAAAACTCTGTTTTGAAGAAAAGTGAAATAGTGTCATTTATGAAAAAAATTTCAAAAAAGTCGTCAAGTGATTTTTTCAGATGCAGTCATGGTTTACATGGCCAAATGTCCTGTCGTGCAATCCCCGCAAAGAGTGTCAAAAATTGCATCATTCGAGCTAAAATTTCAAAAGGAAAATGAAAATCAGTGTGTTTTAAAGTCAGTGACAAAGTGCAAAACTCAAACATTAGAAAAGTGGGTTATTGAAGAGGAAAAAATGAAACCCATCTCTTCCAAGGCTATATATACCAATTTTTGTCAAAAACAAATGCAGTGTGCCATTACAAGTCTTGGAGCAGTGTTGGAAAGGCATGAGTGTGCATTAGTGAGCGATTGAGTGAGTTGGAGGCGACCTTAGAGAGCGTGGCGCATATAACCAGGAGCACGGTGCACACAGAGGGCATGCCGCACACGCAGCCTACCCATAGTGCAATTTTATTAAGGGCGTGAAGCATACCCAGGGCGCAGCGCACTGGGCTTTGTGTGTGGCGCATACAGTCAGAGGAGCAAACGAGGAGCTGGAAGCAGCTTGGAGGTGAATACAGGGGCGCGGCGCACACAGGTAGGGGCGCGGCGCACACGCAGCGCATGACGCACATAGAACCCACCCACAGTTCAAGCCCACAATGAGCATGGCACACACCCGGGGCGTGGCGCACACAGACAGGGGTGTGGCACACAGAGATAAAGCACCCAGAATGTGTCAAAAATCCCTCAAATCTTTTGTGAAGCCCCTCTAATTGCAAGGTAGGCTCTCAAACTCACTTGTGCATCAAATTTGATAAAGAGATGGTGGGTTATTGCTGGTGATTGAATGCAAAAACATTTCATAAAGCAAACCCAAGAAGACACCAAAGAAAAACCATTTTGCTAGGGTTGTGTAACAGTGTTGCTGCTGCTAAGGATTATTTTTCCTACCCTACCCCTGTCCCTCATTCCCCTATGTCATTGTTTCCCTATTATCACTACCCTAACACTACCAAAATCATATTCCCTTTCCCCTCCTGCTATTGCTAAATTAAAACCCCAAAACCCTACCCCATCAAAATACCCAAACTCCTCCCATACCCCTAACAAAGTTCTCCCTATAAACCCTATCCCTATTTCACCACTCCCTTCCTAACAATCCCTGTTTCATTGTTACCCTTGGTAACAGATACTACAAAGGCACCCAGCCTCACACCATCATCAAAGGGGCAGCCTAATCACAATCCGCATTGCAGTCATGTCATCACAAAATTCATCCGAGTATGAGAGGAAGACACAAAGTGACTCATCCTTAGAAGAGCAGGCTCCCAGGAGACACCACAAGAGTGGAAAAAATGTCAGGGATGAACCCACTACCCTCACCGAGTTACAAGCATGCCCTCTTGCCATGTCATGCTTCCATCACCCATCATGTTTTGAATTTTGTCAAAGGGTGACCAATGTCAGAGTTCATCATGAGTTGGCCCGTTTATTTGTGCTTCATCTACATGGAGGTCAGTCTACCTTGGCCGGGGTCACTTTCACATTGACACCCGAAGCTATATCACTGGCAACGGGTATACCAAATGTTGGGGAGCAGTGGCATAAGAAGAAGAAGGTGGAAAGGCAACACTATGAGCCTTACATTAAAACCAGATTCTTGAATGAGTTCACAAGAGTATTTCCCTTCAGATACTTGAAGAATGAGTATGCTCCGCTCATGAGATTCATCATGAAATACTTCAGCTGTGAGGGGAGGTTCTCTCGACTGTATGCTTATCACATCCGCTTGCTCATGCACTTTACCAGGGTGAGCATGATGAACCTCCATTTTTTCATATGCAGGAATATAGAGAGGATGAACACCTTCATGCTGCATAAGACCCCTCAACAACAGCTTAACAGTGTGTATCACTTCGCTCTTATCCGGATTTTGGTAGATCATCAATTGGGATTGCAGGGCATTGCTTGGGAGGACTTCATCCCCCGTGACTTCTTCAGCACACCACAGGTACTATCAGAGCCTGAGCAGGAGTTAGGTGGTCCTTCTTATCACCATGAGCACCATGAGACCAAGATCATGCCATTTTTGGTGACATATCAGAAAGGCAGTAGGAACTTATTTGCAACAGCAAAGCGAGTGTTATCTCCACCCGGGGTGGAAGGGGCCTCGCTTTCGGCATCGACTACACAGGTATTGGACAAGGGCAAGAAGCCGGTGCATGATGAGGGACCATCAGGTGTATAGGAGACCAATGTCATCCTCATTCAGGATGAAGAGACAGAGGCAGAAAATGCCAAACTTAGGATGACCATTCAGGAGCAGGACACAAAGATGAAAGACTTGATACTCAATTTTGAGAGGGCTAGATGGGTCATCAAGTATTTGGAGCAGAGAAGCAAACAGCTTGACGACCAGCAGATGATCATGGAGCTGCAAAGCATCCGTGAAAATCGACAAGCTGTCCAGCAGAGGGGGATCGAGCTCACTACCTTGGAGCAAGAGATCAACAACGACCGTGAGTCTTGGTTAGATCGGGTCAATCTACACTTGGAGAAGCTACTGGAGAAGGAAAATAGGGACAAGACCATATTGAGGAGGATGGATTTTCATCACAGGGCACGGAACATGAGTGCAAAGGCCTGAATAAGGAGCTTGAAGGCTAAATTGAGCAAAGCAACAAAAGAGGCAAAAGAGCAAGATCGACTTCGAATCTTGGTTGAAGCTTCCTTGGCACAAGATAGTACTTCATAGAGGACTTCCAGCGCAAATTTCAAGGAATTTGGGGAAATTTTGGTCACATGACAATTTTTTGGCACAAACACAGGTTTTTTCTCTATACGCGACACGCCACCGGCGCGACGCGTAAGATTGGGAGCTCCAAATGAGAAATTGTTTGCATTTTTGGATTCAGCTTGCAAAATCAAGACTACTGGCACATGGAGCAAGACATTTGGAGAAGATCTTGGCCACCAAAAGGGAAAAAAACACTCAAAAATGGCCTCACTGCCCCTATTTTGACACACAAGAAGCAGTCTTGGGAGAATGAATATTTGGAGGGGCAAATGAGCTCCAAAGTCAAAAATTCCACTTGGGCTGGAAAGTAGACAGGACAGGCTTTCCAAGGAGCAAACTTTGGAACATTTTGGACTCTGGAAAGTGCCTCAAAACTGGCCTCAAAGTGGCACGACGCATATAGTAAAGGGGCACGGCGCATATAGGAAAAAGGGCCAGAATGCCTCTATTTCGCGAAATTTCGCTTCCGGACTTTTTGTAAGTGGGCCCACTCATATGCACTTCAGTTTTTCGGCACCTAAGGTGGTTTTATAATTATTTTCACTCTAGATGGTCAGTTATCCAAGTGGCGAAGGAACGTAAAGGGCCACCCAAGCCATTTGTCATGTTTGTGGCACTGCACCTGTAGCTGTTGTTTGGATCTCCACCTTCATTTTGCAATGATTCGAGTAACTCCCCAACCCTTGGGCATTCTATCTCTTCATGGCACATTCTATATATTGTATGCAAACCATTTGCAAAGGGTTGGTTGGCTTGTAACTTCTGGGAGACTCTGAGAAAGAAACTTTGTTTCTACATTGTATATTTTTTACAGAGGATTAATGAAAGGCAGTGGCTCTGTTTCATGAGATTCATGTGGTTGCGAGTGTAGCAAATGTGTCTCTTATGTTTCATATGTATCTTGTTATGTTTCATATCTCATTTCATATTCATTTCCATTGAAATTTTCTAAGTTAGCTAAGGTAGAATTCAATTTTATTGCTCTACCTGTGGCAAAATTTCATGTTCAGTGTTCATTCTTTTGTTGAAAAGGATTCATGTTGTCCATGCCCTTTTCACCCTCTTAAATCAATCTCTCCATTCCGTACTATCTTAAAACCAAATTGCTATGCTCTCCGCCTACCTTGCCTCACAAAATAATATGTGCCTTTGTATTAAGTTATCTATTCCTTGAGGTCCAGTGGTCCCATAACATCCCAGAAACACAGTCATTCATAAAAATCAATTCTTATATTCATTTTGACTTACTATCCTAAGATAAATAGTTCACTGTAAGTCATCTCAGGCCATCTCATTTATCTATTCACTGAGCGTGACTCGGAGAGAGCCCTCTCCTGTTTTGGTAGGGTCAGCTACCAGACTGAGCGTGGTTTGTGGTTACCCTAAATTTTGCCTTCTTTCAGCCTAAGGTGGATTTAGGTGCTAACATAGTGGCGAATCCACTGGGGAACAAATCAAATCCCCTTGCTTCTTAATAATTCTAAGCTTCTAGATGATACGTTTAGGATTTGATAGGCTGAGTAAAGTAAGTTGTGTCCATTGATTTTTCTCAATAGCATGTTGGCTTCTCGAAGATACACCAGAGCTAATCTAGATCCCAACCCTCCGCTCATTTATGAAAATCCCAATTTGATTTCAAGAAATCGTCATCAAGAAAGCTCTATATCACCCGTGCTCAAATATCATTCATGCCCGGACATTTTTGAGTATATTGAAGAGCTAGAGTTTGACGAGCAGTTTGAATTATCGTTGTTTGAAACCAAGTCCGAAAGAGCGATTGACTCTACTGCCCACAATCCACAGTTTCATGTAGACTTGGAGATGGAAAGGGCTAACCGGTCTATTGATAACTACATAATAGCTGAGCTTCAAACTCTAATTGCTAGCCCCTTAAAAACTATGCACACTCCTCCAACACCTCCGAGGACAAATCCACCAAGAGTGATGGCTGCCCCTTTCGCACCTCTTGTTTTGCCTCAAATTTTAGATGATATGCCTGCTGATTACCAAAGAAAAATCCCATTTTTTGATGGCACCCCTAATGGCATTACTGCGCAGACACATGTGGACAGAATGGTAGACTTCTATGAACTTCATGAGATAGATGCAGAGAACGTGGCGATGAGACTTTTTGTACGAACATTTGCAAGTGAAGTAAGGAAATGGTTCAGAGGTTTACCAGCTTTTAACACCCAGGTTGTTCCCTATGACTCCCAAGGGAATACGGCCGGGGTAACCACTAACCAATCTTTGGGCTACAGCTTCTAGCCCGCTGTAGTCAGAGAGGGCTCCTCTGTTAGGTTTGTCACGTTTTAGTGAGGTTTAGGCTAGTTATGAAGTGAATTTTGGTTGTTTTTATGTTTGGATGGGGGGATGATCTGAAGCTTTTAGGTCTGTCTTCAGGTGAAACTAATCCATTGGGCAATGGGGTCTTTAACTGTTGTTCCCTTGAGATCTTTACTTGAGTGTGAGTGTGACTACAGGGCCTGTATGTATTCCATGAAACAAATTATAAAGTGTGAGAGCGAAGTGAGGAACAACTAGCAAAGAGCAATTAAGGATTCTTTACTCGAGCTGACTAGTGTGAAAGAGGTCTGTTATTTAGGAGCAATTACTTGAATTCCTGAAATAACATGTTCTTGTGATGATATAGTATTAAAGGTAGCACTGAAGAATTACTCTTTAAATACTATAGCTGAGGAAAACATATGAAATGGCTAGGATTGAGTCCAGGGTATTCAAAGATTAAATCCTGGGACTATTCTTTTTCTTGGCCATTTAGATATTGAATCCATGGAAAGCATGAACGATACAATGAAAGTATAACAAACATACATATAATAGAGAGTAACGAGAAAACTTATTGAGCCATGGAATACACAGGAATCCTGCAAATTTAAGCCACACACCAGCAAGCCATCATGGGAGACAATGTTTGGAGAAATCCCATCATTCTTTGTATTAGCTGTCTGAATCTTTACCACATGAGAGTAGCAGAAGAGAAAACGAGAGATTTTTCACATCCGAAGTCCAACCCCTCTAAACAAACGCGAGGGGGAATATATAGAGGTTTCATACAAAAATATCTCAGGTATTGAGTCATCTGAGAGGAAAATATCTCTTACACTCGTTCATGGAGAGTAGATGAGAAGTAATTACAAATATAAATGACTCTTAAAAGCCTTTAACTCCTTTCAAGATAATTTTTTGACCTTTGGGCACTGCGGAGTCAGCTGTAAGGCTTTATCATAACTGCAGAATGAAGTGTTGTGCAACTGTTACTTTATGTGTCTTCTTGGCCCTGCCACCTGTGCTTGCTGATGCTGTTGCTGCAGTCGAGTACCTGTGCTGAGTTGGCTCAGCGTCTTCATACTTGCTTTTATGGCTTTTGCCTACTTGTATATGTAATATAAACCTTTTGCCGAAGAAAAAGATTTAACTCCTCAACTTTGGTTCAAAAGTAACCCCATTAAATATTCCCATGTGTCTGGAGGAGGAAGCTGATGTTTCAAAATTGACCCTAAGGTCTCATCAGCCTCTGTATACTTGTAGAAATGGGGGGGCTCATCAAACAGATGTGATACTTCATTTCTGATAAAAAACAAATTATCTAATTTCTCAAAAAGAATTTTCCCTGTCACTGGGCCTGCTGAAGATGTTCCTGGTGTCTCAGCAATCTGAATTGCTGCAAAAGCGCTTAC
>APFE031215508.1:114268-125819 GCA_000404065.3 Pinus taeda
CTAAGCTCTCCTGTGGCCCCTTGTGGAAAGAAAACAACAAGTGGGAGATTGTTGGGTTGTGTTATATTCTTTCCACGACTAACCTATGTAGTGAAACGGGGGGTTAGAGGGGGGCCGGAGCCCCCCCTTCGTTGCGCCGATTGCGCAGCGGGGGGATCACAGGGGGGGCGGCATCCCCCCCTGTCCGAGGGGTTTGAGGGGGGCGGGTAGCCCCCCTCTATGGGGTTCGGGGCAGCACCCCAAGAAAAAAATATTTTGAACCCTATATTAGGTTGGGCGAACCTACCTATGGTTTTCGGTCCATGGTTTTGGACACGATGGTTTTCGGATGGTATTGGATGCTTCAACATGTATAAATATGTATTGTAACATTGAAAGGAATATAATGAAAAATCAAGCTGGTAGTCTCGGTTTGGAGATCCAGTGGGAAATCTCTGTGTATATGTGTTTTATGTGTTATGCTCTCGCATTTTTATTTTTCCTGTGATTTAGAATTCGTATGCAGGTAATTTCTGTACGGGGTTAAAACCTACATAGCTAAGGTAGAATTCAATTTTATTGCTCTGCCTGTGGGAAAATTTCATGTTCAGTGTTCATTCTTCTATTGAAAAGGATTCATGTTTTCCATGCCCTTTCACCCTCTTAAATCAATCTCTCCATTCCGCACTATCTTAAAACCAAATTGCTATGCTTTCCACCTACCTTGCCTCATGAAATAATCTGTGCCTTTGTATTAAGTTCTCTATTCATTGAGGTCCAGTGGTCCCATAACATCTCAGAAACACAGTCATTCATAAAAATCACTTCTTGTATTCATTTTCACTTACTAGCCTAAGATAAATAGTTCACTGTAAGTCATCTCAGGCCATCTCATTTATCTATTCACTGAGCGTGACTCGGAGAGAGCCCTCTCCTGTTCTGGTAGGGCTAGCTACCAGACTGAGCGTGGTTTGTGGTTACCCTAAATTTTTCCTTCATTCAGCCTAAGGCGGATTTAGGTGCTAACAGTGGACATGTTTATTGGAAAAACACTGCCAATCAAATCCTTAGAGTTGGTTTCTACTGGCCTGCCCTTTTGCCTAGCATTCATAAACAAATCACCTCATGCCATAAATGCCAGATTTTTAAGGAAAAGAGAAAATTGTTGCCCTTGCCATTAAAGCCTACCTCTGTTGAAAGCCCCTTCCAGCAATGGGGCTTGGACTTCATTGGTGAAATTCATCCCTCTTCCTCTTCCCAACATAAGTGGATTCTTACATCCACTGACTACTTTAGCAAGTGGATAGAGGCCACCCCTTCCAGAGCTTCCATTGGTGTTGTCACTATTAAATTCCTTGAGACTAATATCCTCTCTAGATTCAGCTGTACTAGAAAACTCATCACTGATAATGCTGCAGCCTTCAAATCTAAAAATATGGTTTAATTATTCCATAAATACCACATTACTTTGGCACATTCAACATCTTATTACCCTCAGGGTAATGGTTTGGTTGAATCCTCAAATAAAAGCTTGGTAAACATCATAAAAAGATGTTAGAAGACAACAAAAAGTCTTGGCATAACAAGTTGGTCAATGCACTTTGGGTTAACGGACTTACTACTAAAAAATCAATTGGCATGTCACCATACTAATTGGTCTATGGGATGGATGTAGTTTTTCCATCCTCCTTAGGAGTTTCAGTTACGAAGATCATTCAAGAAGTGCACACTGAACCCAATGGTGTACATAGAAGGATCAATCAAACTGTCTAGTTGCAAAAATCCAGGGAGGAAGTATACAACATGACCTGAGTTATTCAAGAAAATACTGAAAAGATCTTTGACATAAGAACAAAAGTCAATGAATTTAACATTGGGGACCAAGTTTTAAGATGGGATTCAAGGAGAGTAGACAAAAGAAAATATGGCAAGTTTGATAATCTTCAGAATGGGCCATATATTGTTCATGCTGTCGGTGGAAATAATGCATTCTACCTTAAAGAACTAGATGGAGCAGAGATACCTAGAGGTCCTGTCAATGGTAGGATACTGAAGCACTACTTTTCTTAACCTACAAATTTCCCTTTCATCATTTTGAATATCATAGTCTTTATGGTTTTGATTGGGTAACTTATTAACAAAGGTATAAGCCCGCAGTGAAGGCCCTATGCCTGGATTGATGAGCTACCAGTAGTATCTTAAACAACAAAGAAGTCATATGAAGACATTACATACATGGAGTACTCAAGGCTATCGATCATATGTTCTTGACACTTCACTTCAAGAAGTGTCATGCCCAGCTGGAGCCACGGTTAGGGTCCTATAAATTATAGGATCTCAAGGTGATTGAGTATTTTGTATTTGTGATTTCATATTGTACATAATTTCAATATTCAAATGATTTCCAAAATATGAAAAAAGAAAATGAAAATAGGGTATGTTAAAAAATAAATAAGAAAAAAAAAGGAAATAAGAACCCCGTAAAAGAAAAAATAGAAAATAAGAAAGTGCTGCAAGTCTAAATGTCACTACTAATAAGTTAGTTCTTTTACTTCATTATCAAATAAGGTTGTGTGAAAATTGTTTTTGAATGCCATAGAATCAATGGTTGGTTTCTACATAACTCATCCATCACTAATACCATCAAATAGTCAATTAGAACTCCTTCCCTGCAATATAACTGATGTTATTGAAAAATGTATTATATATGTAAATAATCTTAATTTAGATAGTAACTCTTTTGTAAATACTAAATCTGATTGGTGTTATTGAAAAATATATTATATATGTAAATAATATTAGTTTAGATAGTAGCTCTTTTGTAAATATTAACATTTGGACTCTATACTATGACATCTAAAAAATAGTATGGAGCTGGTGTAGGTTGCATCCTAATGGACCCTGCAAAGAACAAGACACTTATATCTTTCTACGTGGAATTTGAATGTACAAATAATATGATAGAATATGACACGTTGGTTTTAAGGCTAAAGAAAACCATAAATATGTAGGTAGAATGCATTAAGGAAATTGACGATTTTGAAATAAGCACCAAATAGGTGTGTAATACAATCCATTGGCTATCACCTCATTTAAGGAACTACCAACAAGAAGTATGTTAACTCATCTTGTATTTCAAAGTTTTTAATATCATCTCAGTGCCTAAATCTAAGAATGTTGCAGTTGATACCTGATGCAGGAGCATACAACCTCCAAGGAGAATAAATTTGACTAGACTTAGGGGTCATTCATTTACTAAGGGAGTTGGTTCCCTAATTGTCAATTATTTTTCATATTCTAAGCTTCTAGGAATTCTATAAATATTGTAATTTTAATGTAATTGGTGTGTAATCAGATCTTCTTTTAAGAAGAGATCTTGGGAGGTTGAGAGAATTGGAGAGATTTTAGAGTCTGTCATATCTTTGGAGGGAAATGTGGTTCAATATGATCTAGAGATAGACTTTTTAGTTGAGCATATTGTACTAATTCTAGTTCAAGACCCTTTTATATATTATGTAAGCCCAAAATGCATTCAAAAAGGAGCGATCACTTAAAGGAGAGAGAGGTAGGAGGATTGGAGGTAAAATAAAGCCATGAGGCCAAGAAGGGTCATTTCAATGTAAATCTGGTTGGAGGAGGCTTGTTGTAAATATTTTTTGTGTATATTAATTAATAGAGGAGCTCTCTATTACGAGCATTTGGATCTGTATATTGGACCTTTTTTAATAGCTTGTAAAAGTCTCCCATTTATGTGAAGCAATCTTTGTATTCGTAATAAGATAATTGTGATGTGGGCATGATACAGTGAGGCTCAGGAGGGAGAACACATTTTATAAGGACAAGGTAGTAGAAATAGAGGAATTCAAGGATCATGAAGAATTAGAGTGCGAAAAAGAGGTATAGATCAGTTGTTGATCATTAATCAATGAGCCAAATCAAGGATCCAACTTAACCAGAGTTTTGTAGAGGAAATGCACAATAGAAGCGTGGAGGAAATGGATTTGTGATAGAGGAGAAGTGTAGTGAAGCTAAAACTTAATTCATTGGAGCTCTATAGAAATTTCGACACTTGACAAGAGTCAGGATGACATAAGGCTAGGGTGATGTGTGAGAGTGAGAAAGTTGACATGTCCCAGGTGGATGGAGCAGCAAAAAGGAGGAGCGGGGAAAATCAATGGTCAGGGTGACATGTCCCGAAAGACTTTCCTTGGGTGATTAAAAGTTGCGCACGATGAAAAGGCTAAGACCCAATGTATGTAACTTGGTAATATGAAGGGATTTATAGTGCACTCATTATATTAAAAGAGTTGAGGCCACAATTGTTCTGTCTATGTTTGGGCCTACACATATTATATCGAAAGGTCTTAGCTCCTATGGTTATATTTGAATAAAGCTTGAATCTGGTGGATTTTGGGTTGAGGGGAGCACCTGTTTTGCCATATGTTTGGAACTGTGGGATTTTTAGGCCAGCATAATTAGCACAAATAGTTTTAGACTGACATCATGTGGTATCAAGGATAGAATTCTATGTGAACCTCATAATAGAGAGGTTAAATTGCTTGGAGAATCAGTAAATAAAGAAAATCAAACAAATATCAAAGGATAGAAATCTCTTTGGAGGAATAGAGTTTGCAAAATCATATTGGAGGATTTGAATGAGGTAAACTATTTTGTTTTGTAATTTACATTAAATTTGGAGGTTGATGATTATAGGATGAAGCCTTGAGGAATAAATTGAAGTTACATATTTTGTTTAATAACATAGAGGAGGAATATCCCAAGCTAAAGGATATTAAATATTTTCCAGAATCAACATAATAAGGATTAGTACAAATTAGAGTCAATAGGGTGAATCAAAGGAAGATCCTTACACAAATATTATAAATTAAGTAGGATGATTTTATGCAAATTTTGTTCATGAAGAATCTTGTTAGGAGGTAGCAGATAGAAAAGTAGTCAACAAAAACCATATAGCAAGTGAAATTGTGGTATAGGTAGAGGGAGCCAACAAAGATCTTAGGACATGGAAATATTGACAAAACCCTAATAGTAGATGAAATTTTTGAGATGAAGATAGCAAGAGTTCTCAAAAGAGGAAGTGAATATGTTATGCAACCAGCTCACAAAATAGAATAAGAGAGATCAACGAGTTCAATATTAGACTCCCTGAGGGAGGAACATCCTTTACATTACACAAATGAAAAATCCTTGGATGATACAAATGACAAGACCTCCTTTCTACATATATGAGTCTAAAGGGTCACAATATAATCATAACCTACATAACAATAATATTGTAACGGCACAAAAATAAAAATAGTGGGCTTCTATGGGGCACAATAATAAAAATATGGGGACTACATGGGCACAACAATACAATAAGGGGGTTGCACTAATAAAAATAAGGGGCTACAGTAGTAGTATAGGGACCGAACATGCCCCTCTCCTTCAAAAAAGTGTTGTCCTCAATGCTTGAGTAGTTCTAGATGCTTCTTTATAAAATTCTCGTCCTCCCCTATGGAATCTTCAGTGGGTTATTTCTTCCCCTTGATGAGATACTCTGAAATTGATATTGTTGGATTCTTGTTTCCATGACTGCTTCAGGTTCCAATATGATTTTTCCTTCCTTGTCAAGTTTTGGTAATATTGTTTGAACTGGGAACTTGTCACCTATAACCTTATTTAAGAATGAAACATGGAGAACTAGGTTCACTTGAGAAGATGTAGGAAGCTCCAATTTTGATGCCATAGTACTAATATTTTGAAAAACCTTGTAAGGACCATAGTAATTTGGTGATGATTTATTATCCTTCTTAGCTTTCTTGAGACACATTTGTTTGTATTGTTTTATTCGTAAAAATACCCAGTTGCCTACATCAAAACTTCTTTCGTTGCAATGTTGATCTACCCGTTGTTTCATTCGATTCTGTGTCAAAGTGAAGTTATCCTTTAAGAGTTGGAGAACTTTTTTTTGATGCTCAATGCGATCTTCCACTTCTTGAACCTTATAATGATTTTCCAAAACTCTTTGGAGATTAGGAGAAATATACTGTTTCGTTGTTTGAACCTCTAGTGAACATAATTGTGAAATTAAACCCCATTTTTCTTTCTTTAGAAGCATTTTCATGCCAATAGAGATGATTATCTTTCATGGTTTCCATGTGATACCGCTTAATTCAACTTCCCTTCCTTACTAAAAAAAATTCAAGAAAAGTTCTTGAAAATTGAAAGTTATCGTCGCCAAAGACTGTAGCCATTGGACTCTTAGTACAACATCAACACCACACATTGGAATGAAAATCATTGGAATATTCAAGACATATTCTCCTATGGATAGCATGATATTATGGCACATTTTAGAGAAATTTATGGTTCCTCCATTTGCAACCATTACTTGACACTCTGGTCCTAGATATAGGAAGAAATTCAATTCCTTTGCTATCTTACAATGAATAAAATTATGGGTACTACCCAAATCAATCAACATTGTTACCTTTTTCTTCTTGATATGTCCTTGTATCTTGAGAGTTTAAGGAGGGGTAAATTCCTATCAATGAATTACAAGTTATGGTCATATTAATTTCTCCTTTCTCAAGGGTTGGTTCCTAGTGTATATCCTATTCTTTTGATGTTTCTTGTTCCTTTTCTTCCTCTTCTTCCCTGTCTATGTAAACTAATTTCTTCTTAGCACACTTCTGACCTTTAGTGTATTTTTTATCACATCGGTAACAAATCCTTTTTGTTTTTTTTTCTTCCAATTGTTGTGGTGTCAACCTTGCAGGTTGTGGAAGGCTAGGAGAAACAACACTTCCATCTATAGTTGTGAGTGGTAGGCTTCCTTGTTTCCATAATTTTTCTTTTAATTTTTCTTGCCAACCTGAATGCCTTCTCCAATGAATTAGGTTCCCAAAGGTGAACCTCATGTTGTATGTTATCCTTTAAAGTCCCTATGAACACATCAATCCTATACTCCTCTAGAATATCATTCACCCTTATATTCAATTTTTGGATGTCCTCAATGTGCTCCACCATTTAAACCTTTTGTTTGATATTTATCAATTGGCTAAAGAAGGTGTTTCTCTTTGTATCCTCATAATGTGCTATCATTTCCTCCGTAAAAATTGACCAAGTGACAATTTGTTTACGAGAGAAAAGTCATCGATAACATACAAACTGATTGGGCTCCAAATATAAAGCTACAATGTGTACCTTTTGTGTGTTTTGAACAATGTGGAGATCAAAATATTGCTCCATATGTAGTATCCATCTTACGGGATCCTTTCCATCAAACTTCCTCATATCGATATTTGGGACATAGTGGGTCTTCAATCCAACGTTAGAGTCTATGAAATCATGATTAAAATTTCTTTTGTTCTCATCATGAGTTTCCTCTACTACCCTTTTGCCATTAGGAATTATTTCTTATAGAAACTTTTTCAAACCTTCCATGTCTTTCTTCAAATATTCCTTGTTCCCTTTCAATTTTTCTTCCATACCATTGATCTTAGCTTCAATTACTTTCTGTGAAAGCGAAATTTGTTGCACTTGGTCTCATAATTTTCATATATCATGTTGCATTTATTCCTCTTCTTCATGTTTCATAGTAGAGAGTTAGGGTTGCTTACTATGTGTTTCCATTTTCTTTCTTCGGTTCATCAATTAATAATAATTATTCTTCACAATTCCCTTTGAATCACTTCAAACTACTTTCTCAAACAAAACTTATGCAAATTTTTAAAAAGATTACACACCTTTGTTTTTTGGTTTGTAAGATATCGATGTTGAATCTGATGTATCTCTATAATTTCAAATAAAAAAAGTCTAAAACTATGT
The DNA here is from genome assembly GCA_000404065.3 of Pinus taeda. Taxonomy (NCBI): domain Eukaryota; kingdom Viridiplantae; phylum Streptophyta; class Pinopsida; order Pinales; family Pinaceae; genus Pinus; species Pinus taeda. Next base: position 122,081 of record APFE031215508.1, read on the forward strand.
CCTATGGTAGCCCTCTGAGTCCTATTTCTAACCCCACAAGTCTGATCGAGATTGGATTCTCCAAGAAGTAGTTATTCCCAATATCCCACAATGACCTTATTATAGACTAGTTCGGTAGAGTGAAATCATATGAAGTGCAACGTGTCCCTATTTCAACCTTCATCCTTGAAAACAATACCCAAAAAACTACTATCCATCATCTTTCTATCATTGTTTATGATATTTTAATTTGATGCTTAGGGAGAAAGTTATGATGAGTTTCCAAGGTCACCTATTTGAGATCAAATTATGGAGCCTACAACAACCATAACTTCCTCGGATCATATCTCCGAAATATAGTGAGACAAGATATGAAAGTTGTACACGCAGTTTACCAAGATTTTGACTCAAATGGGTTTTCATTTCAGCTTCTGAAGCTTCGTAGAAAAAACATTATAGCAAATATTCCATGATGACTTGTTTAAAGCAGTGAAACACTAGAATCCAAAACTCTGATACCAAATGTTATGCAACCAGCTCACAAAATAGAACAAGAGATAGATCAATGACTTCAATATTAGCCTCTTAAAAGGGGAAACCTCTTTTACATTACACAATTTAAAAATTCTTGGGTCATAAAAATGAAAATACCTCATTTCTATATATAACAGTCTAAGGCATCACAATATAATTAGATCCTACATAAAAATAATATTGTAAGGGCACAACAATAACAATAGTGGGCTTCTATAGGGCACAAAAACAATAATATGGGGACTACATGGGCACAATAATACAATAATGGGGTTTCAATAATAACAATAAGGGGCTACACTAGTAGTATAGGGACTTAACAGAAGAGGTGAGCAGTTAAAGTGTAGAAGTATAACAACTTTGGAAGTTGAAGATAAGAGGTGCTTAGGTTCTGTTGGATACCTATACCAATAGGTTTCATATTTCATGATTGGCAAATTCAAGTGCCAAATATGCTCTACTTTGCTCCTACAAAGGTTCCATATTTGCAAAGAAAGACAAGGTGTGTACATGCCTTCATGCCCATTAAAGTTTTGATGGATGACCCAACAGTCTAATCTGGATCATGCCATGTTTTCAATTTATGTTGTAGAATGAGAAGGAATCTGTTCCCAACTGTTTAATTTGCAGATCAGTATTTAGCAGAGAAACTAGTTTTTACTTGCTTAATCTGGGCCTTGGAAGAAATAAGGGTAGCTGATAGGAATGAAAGCAAAAAAGCCAATGAAAAAGAAAAGGCACACAGGGGGTTTGCAAGTCCAAGTGCACCCTCCAAGAAGAAATAAAAAATGCTAGGCAAAATAGTTGGGTAGGTAGATGGGGTTGCAGAAGTGGTGTTCCTTCCAAGATCAACTTTGCTAACCAAGTACAGGCAAAACAATACAGTGGAGCATGTCTAACTTCCCTTTTTCCCTTTGTTTACCACTCATTACTAACATCCCTTCACAAGTTGTGTACATAAGAGAGACTCAAAGCTTTACGTTGGTTCTTATGGCCTTTAGAAGCCACATTTCTTGTGTAAAGTTCTTTTCATTTTGATCTACTCTTTACACTAAGTTGTTGTCAAGAAAACTTAGTAGTATTGGTCCTCATTCACATTTTTCCCCCATATTAACCTCTAACTCTATTATCTAGCTCCCTATGCTTCATTTCCCCTACTATTATAACACCATGGTGTATAAACCCTAATCAATGTATAAATATCCCCTCCTTAGCATTATAGCCATAAGTTTCACTACTAGGGAATTGGATTAACATTTGGTTAAGCTCAAGAACCCAAGCCTAACCCCTTTTCTGTATCAGAACTTGTCTACCTAGCCAGCTCTCCATTTTTGCCTAAAAACCCTTGAAGACACCCTTTTGAGCACCCTTATACTACTAAAAGGCAAAAATTTGATGAAATCCACCTTCCCTGCCTTATCCTAAGGTTGGGAGCCAGTATGCGCCTTTTGCATAAAAATTCATTAAACCCGCCTATCCTAAGCTTTGCCCTTCATATGCCTTATGCGAAAAATTGCACGAAAAACCTTTATTTTTCGCTTTTTCCTAATGTTGTCGGGTATATATGGTTTTATCAAAGAAAAACATTGAAAACCATTGAAAATCGTTGATAACCCAAAGGGTCCCGCCGGGCGCAGTTACCAGTACATATTATTATTTTAAGCCGCCCGTTGACCTTATCCACCGTGTAGCTTGCTGGCCCGATATCCGTCCGATCAAGCTTTTCCTGATCGACGGTCGTTGTGGGTTTCGGAGGGGCCCCGATGTCCGACAGATATCGTCTGATATTTGTCAGACGATGATGTCACGCGGATCCACGCGTCGCTCCCAAACTCCGTCAGAGCCCCCTCTGACAGATTCCTTGCCGTATAGGAGGGGGCCTGATATGAAGACACCTGTTCGCCTGCGTCACCATCCTATTGTCGCCCATGTCAGTGCCACGACCGCTCACCCTATTTTCCATTCGTCCACCTGGCCGCCACCTCACCGCCCCTGTGGACCGGTCTTAGGCTGCCACGTCACCTGATGACGTCCTGCTGACGTCATTCGACCCAGACCCACTTGCCGACGTCATGCTGACGTCATTTAAAAAGCGCGCCAATAAGCCAAAAAAGCCATATTTTGACAATTTTACATGTTTTTTAGCACTTTTTACAAAAACACCCCTGCTCTCTCTGCATGCGTGTTACGACGAACAATTCGCCAACCAAGTCCAGACCAACCACAGACTGTCAAGGCGTGCGCCCAACTGTTGTTTAGACCCAAGGAAACCATTAAACAGGTATTTGACTGTGAACCTCCCTGCAACCTGGTTTATTCTCTGTAAATTCTAAAAAACACCCGAACACGGCGGAAGCTTAAGAAATTACCATAAAACCAAGCATACCCAGCTCCCCATTGAAGAATTAACGGTCAAATTTCACTGGCAGAGCCATTTCGCACTAAATTTTTAGTAAAAACCCTTCTCCGTTCGCGCAGTCGTGAACCACAGCCCATAACCTGCTCCTAATTATCAAAAAGAGGGCTGCTAAACGCGGTGAATAGCCTTCGCAGAGAGCCAAATAGTATTCCAATTGCTGTGCACCTACCCTACAACCCTGCATTCCTCTAAATCCTACTTTCTCAGACAGCACCTTCATCATTTGTCAAATAGCATTCAAGCAAACATGGACACTCCCATGGCATCAGTAGCCCTCAATGTTACTCCCCTGAATGCCCCCCAGAGAGAGTTGGAGTCGCAGGATTTGGCAGACCTAGACTACCAAATCTCAAAGGACAGCCCATCTAAATGAAAGTTCCACATTCATCTGTTAAATGAGCTCAGAGCCAGACATAGAGATGGAACAGATATTCTAGGCATTTGGGAGTCATCCCTCCCAATTTTCAAGCTCCCTCAGGTCAACCAGTTCCCTGACCTGATTCACCTATGTGCTGTCTGCTATGACCCCATGAGGAGGGCAGTGCTTGACCCTACAGGTGCAGTAGTTTTTTACATAACCCCTGAGGCCATCAGGGAAATGCTCTAGTTCAAAACCCAGAAGAAGTTGGTCCCCTTGTCCCTGCTGGACTTGATCAACCAAGGAGCCAAGATATTGACAGAAGCACAGATCCTAAAGTTGAATCAACTATTCATCACAAACTCTGACATGGTGCTGCACCCTCCCATTTTTGATGGCTATCTCAATCAACTGGGTCTGGACCTGGCTTATATGATTAGCTCAGTTTT
>APFE031215518.1:0-18274 GCA_000404065.3 Pinus taeda
TTTCCATTAATGAAATGAAGTATTATTTCCGCTGCATATTTGTGTATATGGTTATCGCTGTAATTTGTTGCGTTCCTGTTTAAATCCGGATCAATCAAACTGAAAAACATTTCCATGTATGTTGCAATAGGATCGCGAAAGCCAGACTCTGTTTGCTGCCCCAACTCTGCAATACATACCTCCAGCTGCACACTATTAATGCAAACATCTGTAGGCAACTCTATTATTTCTTGTTTCAAAGGAGGAAGAGTTTCCAAGAACTTTTTAGGATCTCGGAAATCATATGACTGGATCTGCTCATTCAAATACTGAATCTCCTTCTCAAGTTTTTCAACAATTAACTCACAGACACCAGTTTTAGTTTCAAGAGGGAACTTTGGAGATTTCAAACATTGAAGCAAGGCACTGAAAAATTCTTCATTAATTTCAATATCTACTAACCACTCTCTAACTTCGTTTATAGCTTCACAAAGTGCAGGGTTTGCCACATACCCTACCATTGCATAAATGGATCAACGAGCACTGGAATGTCTGGATCGAGTTGGAGTCGCCAGGTGAATGTTTCAGCCTTCATATGTGTCTGACTGCCGTCCACCATCAGCATCAGATCTGCAACTTGATTTCATGTACTGGGACAAGACAATCAACAAGTCGAATGTCACATCAACAACAAACCATCTTCCCCAGTATGGTCGCCACTATGTTAGCACTCGAATCTGCCTCAGGCTGAGGAAGGAAAAACTCAAGGCAACATCAAACCATGCTCAACCTCGTAGCTAGCCCTACGAGGACAGGAGAGGGCTCTCTCCGGGTCTATCTCGGCAGAAAAGTATTCAAAGGGGCTGAGATGACCGATAAGGATTACTGATTTTAGGCTAGTAAATTGATAGAAAGGGTTGTTTTTGATCAATGATTGGGTTTTATGGGCTGCATGGGGCAAAGAACAGCTTGAACAGGGAAATATAATAAAAAACACAGATGATCTCCTGACGCAAGATAGGCAAGAAATTTAACATCACTTTTGAAATAATGTGGAGTGGGTGAACTGTTTGAGAGGTTGACCAGTGCATAGAAGATGGATCCTTGTCAAACAGAAGAAAACATTAAATATGAAAACTTCCTCAAGACAGAGCAAATAAATTGAATTCTGCCTTTCTCACTTAAAAGAATTCATTTAGAAACGATTAGGAAATGAAATGGAAACACAACAGGCTACATATGAAACAAAGGAAGAGACAAATGTTAAATTTCATACCACAAGAATCTCAGGGGTCAGAGCTGCATTTTTATTTAAATCCCTCTCAAAACTGTGTAATGAAGTTTTCTTTCACAGCTCTCCCACTGTTTGCTAGAACTCGGAACCCTCCAACCCCTTACAAAATGATTTTTCATACATTAAATAAAACTATCCTAGGAGAAAACAGATCGACCCAAAATAGGGGCGCTGTTTCACCTGAAGTTACAAAAATAAAGATAGAATCATTTCTTTATTCTAAAACAGAAGATCGTTCCCCTTAAAATCCTCTGATGGCCAACAAACTGGAGCGCAGATCCCGTTGAATCATTAACTGAAGTCTTAAATAAGAATCGAATCCTTTTCATCTGTAGTAGGTATTCTTCTTTTAACTTTGGTATTTCAATCTTTAATTCGATCTTTGACTTTTCATTGTTGTAATAAAAACTGATTTGTGTTATGTAGCATAACAGTGGCAGACACATCGGTCAACATGCTACACTACCACGTGGCTGTGGTGTAGAGTGACACTGAGATTTCAACATTCTCACTGCAACTTTGATATTTATCCTCAAACTTCAACTTGCTAATGGCAATAATATCCTAGCATAAATTACCAGGTCCATAAGGCTAAATCATGGTCACTCATAGAAAAACTGTTCCTTGCATCAGATCTTAAATATGGTGACTGAAAGGGTCTTCTTACAAAGGCGTCGTTTGACTCCTGTCTCCATAAACTGAGTTAGAAATTGCCAAACCAAATTTTCGTACTTTTTCCATGTTCAACCATAATTATGGTGCAAGTAAACTTAGGTTGAAGCTCAGACTGGCACGGCTCTGGGTGAATGAGAGAAATTTTTCGGGCTTTGAGACTATGTGCATAGCGCATGAACCCAACACGTAGCGCACACCTCAGCGCGTAGCGCCTGTGTATTTTTACACTGGCCAGTGAGGCCCAATGCGTAGCGCTCACCTCAGTGTGTAGCACACACCTCCAATGCGTAGCACACACGCAAGCATTTCTAAAATGTCTCACTCACTCAATGAAATTCTACTGCTCAACAATAATCTGTCTGGGGTTTTTCCATCTGGGATTGCTCAGCTAGGAAAACAGTATTTGATGTGAGCTATGATCAAAATGTTTCTGTTCCTCCATAGTGATATCCATTAGATTCCGCAATTCAATCAATGTTGTGCCCAGTTCTTGGATCTTTTGCAACCGCTGCTGCTTCTTTTCGCTTAGAGATTCAACCGTTTTGGCCAACTTGGCAAGGGTGTCATTACTTATGCTTTTTGATTGATTTCCTGCAGAATCGTCCAAGCTTGGATGAACTTCAGAAACAATCTTAGAGAAGTCGAGCCCCATGACAGCCGAAAGAGCATGCATAGTGTTAACATAGTCAAAAACTTTTTGAAGTCTATCCTTATTTTCTCTATGAAGCTTTTGAAGTTGAGCATGGAATTCATTAAGTTTCTTTAGAGATAGATCATGCTCATCCACTTTTGGAGTTGTACATAAACCATTGACATTGAAAATTCCTACAATTTCTGCACAGATACTCTGAATCTGCCCTTAAACGTCCATAAACTTCTCAACCCTCTCCTCCTTTTTCTTCCTCAGATCACCCAAACCTGGCACAATCGCAGCTAGTTGTTCCTTCAACGTACCCGTTTGTGTCTCTGGCCGACCTACGAAAGATCTTTCACCAAGAGCAGAGATGTGATGTTCTAGCTTGACCTTAGAATCAACAAGTAACTGATGCAAGCGAGCCTTTGAGAGATTAGCTTGATCCACCTTCTTTCTGTAGACCTCTAAGTATTCTTGCTCTAATTTTAGCAACATTTTCTCCCTTTCACCATAGAAGAAAGGTTCAAATGTTTCTTTACTAGCTTTCAAAGGAGCCAAAACTGCTTCGTCATAAGTTGGAGCAGATATATCCTTCAGTTCACTCACACTTGCACAACTTTTCCTAATTGAATGGCTACGATGTGGGTTTTATTCCTTGCTATTCACTGATTGTGCAGCAGATAAAGATCTATTGGCCTCAAGAGAAAAATATTCATTACAACTTTTACTGCGATTGCCACTCTTGGATTGTCCACGAGATGCACCACCAACTTTTTCCAGGTTTGAGCTTGAACCTATTCAGCCAGAAGAGGGCTTTGTATTCTCTTTCCTCAAATCAGCAAAGTTAGGAACAAATTGAGCTAAGGGATTTTCCTGACCCCTGCGTCGGCCTGAAGAGCTACCGCTCATATTTGGAACTTTAACAGGAATCAAATATCTTGGTGAGGGAGATTTCAAAGGTGTTGAATTACGTGGTGTTGTTGAAGACATGCTTTTGTTCGATGAAAGCTTCTTCCCAGAACTGGGCTTTGGTGGCTCTTTTGATGCATAAGAAGATCGTGTATCAGCAGGACTTGGACTATTATATGCCATTATCCTATCCTGTCTGTATAATGCCTGCTCATGCACATCATTAGTGTCCTCCTCATCGTTGCTTTGCTCCATTTCAAACTGCTGTTGTCTATTCTCTGTGACTCGGACATTGAAAGACCTCAACTTTTCAGTACGGAATCGAGCCTGGAGTATGGGATCTTGGTTTTCCAAAGATCTTTCAGTCCTGGCAGCCATCTCAGCTTTGCTACGCTCAAGGGCTCATAGCTTTCAGTTTGGCTTCCTTCTGAGCTCTTTTGGTGATCGATTCCTCCCTAAGCTTTGCATCCCGTTTCTCCGTATATATTTCATAGAATTTCCCTCTAACCTCATATGACGTCCTATTATCATTTAACCCAAGTTTCCTATCAGAACTGTTGAAGTGACTGTGCCCAACCATGTTTATCAATGCATATCAAAGTCTACCCCATTGCTCTCAACATTCTGAACTGGCACAGAGAAGAATCTCTCTTGCTCTCCACTTGTAAAATTAACATTTTCAGATTTCAATTCCTTTGGTGCCATGTACATTTTCTCTTTAGTAATCTGTGCTTCAGATTTGACAACTAAGGAGGATTATTTCTTTCCTGAAATCACTGTTTCATCTGAAGACCCCAAAGCAGCTTGACTTCTTAGCTTGTGGGCAGCAAAAATTGCTTCCAATTGATTGGCTTTCTCCCTAAGCTCCTCATTTAGTTCCTGGTTTCCTTTGGACTGCTTGACTTTAGGCATCAGTTCCTCTTCTCCAGATCTTTTCATGTTCATTGAACTGGTAACTATATCTGGTAATTCTCTACCAATTCCAATCCTTCTGCCATTTGAGGAACCATCAGCTACATCCAATCCCTGCCTAGTAACTCCTGTCCGTTTAGTGTCTACAGAACCATCAACTATATCTGGTCCCTAGATGGAAGCACCAGTCCGTTTTGGATTGGAAGAATAATACATTGCATCTAAAACCTACCCAACAGTTTTAGAAGATTCATTCCTCCTAAATCTTTATGGAGATCTTACAACTGTATCATATGATGAGTTCATGGATGTCTGCAATTTTATTTGCGTAGGTGGTACAAATTGCTTAATAACATTGGATACTTGTTCCTCAGAGCATAATTTATTGCTGGGTTTGGTTACTTGATGGTTACTGAAGGATTCTGAATAATTTGAAGCAGTACTCCAGGCACGCTAATGTCCTCTCACCTTGGGAGGAGATGAAAACTGTGAGCCCGCATCTCTCCTTTCCTTAACCATGCTTCGGCTGTTAGAAAGCGGTCTGAATTCACTCTGAGGAGTTGATCCCTCAATTTGGCCCTGATCCCTTTCTGTGGGTTGCATGGGAAGTGTATTCTTCAATAAACTTATTGGAACTCTGTCACGTAGGATGCACCAAATGGTAAAACTGGAACAGCTCAATGTTGCAAACAATCTGTTCTCTGGTCAAATTCCTGTAGAGATTCGTATTCTGCCCACCTTGATATTATAACTTCTATCCTTATCCTTGGTTTGCGTCACCATAAATTTGAACGCAAACTGCAAATGATAATACCAAAACCTTGAATGCAAACAATGCCCTGCAGAACCACTACGTTATTTCCTTTTGGTATTTCTCTACAAGCCAATCTATTTGCTGTTGAACTCCTTGAAACTTTTCCAATTGTCTTTCAAACTCTTTTGTGCTCATCAAATAATCCAGAGTTTGTGGCTTATTCTCCCAACTTTAATTTTGGGTATTGTGTTTCTGATCAACTGACTAATGGATTTCTGTTTGTCTCACAGGGTATAGAGATGCTGAAACTGCTGCCATTTGAAGAGCTGGAGAATTTGAAATATTTTGACAAATTACATATTCTAAAAAACACATTTAATGATTTCTTCGTCAAAACAGGGTTTTGAAGAAGAATCAATCTCACACTATTGACGATGACATCCCTGAAAAACTTACTGAACTTTCCTCTGGCCTGCACAAGACCAAACCCTGGACTCAAGAATTAAAATGACTCTTTTGATCAAAATGGCATTTAATGACTGCCAGTGACGGGAAATGAACCTTGGTGAATTTGACTACAGCGGGCTGACAAGACGGAGTCTAACAGAAAGATCACATGGAGGTTGTATTAGAAGACAATGGATTGAAGGATTTCATTGATCAAGAAATCCCAAATCTAGGTTCAACTAATGAACAAGAGTTGACTGAGTGGAAGAAGTGTGTGGCAAGGGTAAGATGGATCATCCTTGATGGAGTTCAAGACCATATTGTCTTGAGTCTCCATGGGAAGGATACTCCATATTCAATGTGGAAGACATTGAAGGACCTCTACCAGAATAGTAGGGACCAGAGGAAATTGGTGCTCAATGATAAGCTTTGAATAATCAAGATGGAGAATGACGATACTATTTCCACATATTTGAAAAAGCTCACCACTTGTAGAGATGAGCTTGGACATGTGGGAATAACTACTGCCAATGATGATATGGTGAGCCTGGCTCTCCTTGGCCTTCCGAAGAGATGGAATAGCTACCAGGACTTTGTGAATGGAAGGGAGAAACTTCTGGATTGGGAAAACCTATGGTCGTATCTCACGCAGGAGGAGATCAGGAGGAGCACATAAGATGGTTCTTCATCCAAGGATGATGATGAAGAAAATCTAGCCTTAGGAAGTAATACAAAGAAAGGGAAGGGGAAGGCATCCCATTCCAAATCAAATTCATCTCATGGAGAGAAGAAGGTTGACAAGTCTAAAGTGAGATGCTTTAATTGTCATGAGATGGGACATTATGCGATTAATTGCCCATCGAAGAAGTCCAAGAAGGGATCCTCGGAAGGATCAGAATGTGAGGCATTAGACTCTCAGTTCGAAATGAACTTTACCCTCATCGCATGCATGATGTCGTCGATGATGGGTTATGGTTGGTATCTTGACAATGGAGACTCATTCGACATGACCGACGATAAAAGTTTATTCAGTATCTTGGAGGAGAAAGACCTCAAGATGCGCATAGAGATGGGTGAAAACGAAAGGTTTAGTGTTTCAAGAATGGGCACGGTTGCTTTTAAGAGGGAACATGGAGCTCCTATCACCTTGACATATGTGAAGTATGTGCCTGGACTGAAGAAGAACTTGGTATCGGTTGCAATGTTGGAGGACTAAGGCTACGATGTTGTCTTTAATAAGGGAAAGGTTTTCCTTAGACACATCATGACAAGACAGGTGAAACAGATTGGTTCACGAGTCAAGAACCTGTATGCTCTTGAGGTTCAAGATGCATGCAAATCCTTGAGGAGCAAGGCAAATGTTAGAGACTTGGTGGTTGAGAGGGAGAGTAAATTACCTCTCAACATGCAGTCCCAAAAGAAGTCTCAGAAAATTGTGGAGGAGCCACAGTTGGATAAGTCAGTAGAGGGATCACATGTAGCCATTCCTCTAGGTGTGAGGTGGGGCGATGTGAAATGATAGTCTCAAGAAGGCTGAAATTGGGCAGGGTCCATTGAGAGGTTTTATCTCATGGATCGTACCTTGCTACGGGAGCCCAAAGTACATAATAGCGGGAGGAATGAATGGGATTGTTGCAGTCAGAGATCAAAGTGATAGAGGCTAGAGTAGTTAGATACTGAAGAGCACAAAGAAGGATTGACAACAATGTAGAAAGGTTGAGTTAACAAAAGTGCATAGTTTTTAGTTGATAGAGGCAATAACAGTCAGAGACTTTGATGACAAATGCATCATTTTGATCAGGTTGGATGTTTTCTTGTTTCTAGAGTTGATGGAGCAACAACACTAGAGAGAAGTGTTGCATGCATAACATTCCAAAGGTTCACGATCCGGATCGAGTTGAATTCCTTTCTTGTTGAGAGGGAGCGTTGAAAATAGCAACAAGAAATGATAAAAATAGAATCCAAAAATTCCAATTTTAATTTGTCCTTGAATTAAAATTGTGAATTAAATTTGAATTTAGTCTCACCAGCTGCATGGAAATAATTAATTAATTCATTATGGATTAATTAGTTGGAGAAATTCAAGTTAGAAGTATTTCTGCAGTCATGCAACAATTATCCCTTAAGTTAAGGAGATAAGATTGAGTTATATTTGAGTTGTAATTAGTTAGATTAGTTTACTGAGTTAAGTCCAGTTAAATTAGTTCCACACTATTTGAGGAAATAATTGTGAGTTACCAGTCAGTTGATGCATGCATGCACTCAACTAGTGTACTATAGATAACTGAAGATTCCCTCATCAAAAACTCATGCATGCCTATTATGAGAAAGACCCAGTTGAGCTAAATGTCAAGGACAATGTACTATCAATTGCATGTGTTTTCCTATAAAGGAAACCAATGCATGCAATCAAGGTAAGGTTCCTTGAGGATTGCGCAATTCTGACAGTGTGAAAGAGCAGTGTTAAATTGGGTGAAGGATATCATCTCAGAGGTAACTGCTCAAGGAAATAGGATCTTGGAGGGTAGAGGAGAAGGCCTGTGAGAAGCTTTGTTTGCCTGTGAGCATCCCGGAGGATTATACTAAGAGCTAGCTAGCTATGAGAGCTAAGGCTTTGTATAAGTCTAATATATTTCCACCTTGTATGATAATACAAATAGTGGAGTATTTACTTGAGGCTTTCCCTTGAGTATTTTCTGTGTTTCATGTGCATTGATTCTTCTTCTTTTGGTTATATTGTTCAGCTCGATCTTTAAGATTCTGTAAATTGATAGTAGAAGTAGGTTATAGTATTTTGATTTGTTTATATTGAATTATCGGGTTAATCTACAGTCAGATTTTCTACAGAGGTCTCAGAGCAAGATTTGTAGATAATTTGCAGAATTTCTAAAATTATGATCAAGAACATATGCTAGGATCTTAGCTTGATCAAAATAGATAAGATGTTGAGTTTCAAATGAGTGGTTGACAATGAATGACTTAGAGATGCAATTATGGGAAATATAAGATATGTGCTCTTTAAGGTAGGCACAAAAGGATCAACCAATTTGATGAATGTAGGATTTACCATAGGAAAAAGGAACCAAGTAAACAATAGAAGATTCAAAGGGGTCTAATTTATCCTTGGTTTATTAGGATAAGTGTTTAAGGGTTTTGTAAGGTTAAGGGCCTTGGCACTAAAACTATAAAATCATTCTCCCTTGAACCCTCCATTCAAAAAATCTCATTCCCATATATACCAAACTGCAAAAATTTATGGCCAACCTAAGATTCACAAATATAGTGTTCCTCTTAGACCTGTTGTCAGTGCCATATGGGTCCTTACCCACCCCCTTGGTCACCTCCTAGCCAAATAACTCCAAGATTTTGTTGGATCTTCCCCCCCTTTCATTAAATATTCCTCTGATTTCATTCTCAAAACAAAGAAGATTCCTATGGAGAAAAAATGTCTTAGTGGTTAGTTTTGAAGTGGTATCCTTGTTCACTAAGACCCATTTTCTTGAGGTCATCTCAATTTTTTCTAAGATTGTAGATTCTAAAACCCCAAAAATTATAAAATTATGTGTCTCTTCCACTTTATTATCACTCAAAGGGTTTTTTATGAACAAATTGAAGTTTCTTCCATGAGATCCTCCTTATCCCTGGTCATGACTAATATATCTATGGAACACTTTGAAACCTCAGCCTTAAACTCATAGAATTGAAATCCAAAGTGTTCGTTTCACTTTGTAGATGATACTTTTGTCATATGGCCTCATGACCTTCATTTAATCCATGAATTCCATGCCCATCTTAATAACATTTCTTCCCATATTCAATTCACCATGGTAATAGAATAAGATAAATCCATTCCCTTCTTGATGTTCTCGTAACTTGTTTCCTCGATGGTTCCTTAACCCACCGTTTCTCATCATCACCCTTCCCAAAAGTATGGTTTCCTTAGAACCTTTATTCCTAGAGCCCTTATAATTTATGATCCTCAGTTCCTTAATAAAGAAAAATTCCACTTAGCACAATCCTTCAAAGCCAATGGATATACCACCTCTCAAATAAATAAAGATTTTTGCAAAGCTAAAAAATAAAAACCTAAAGACTTGGAACCATATCCCCATAATGCTATCATTACTTTACCTTATATTAAAGGGACTATATACTGAATTGATAAGATTTAAAAAAAAATATAAATCCATTTTTAAATCCTACCAAACCCTTAAACATTTATTTTGGTCAACCAAGGATATATCAAACTCCTTTCAATGTTCTAGTTTTTACCAGGTTCCTTGTTCCTATGGTAAATCCTACATTGGTCAAACTAGTTGATCTTTATAGGCCCGCCTCAAAGAGCACATAGCTGATACCACCCATAATCACATATCTAAGTCAACCATTGCTGAGCACTCATTCGAAACTCAACATATTATCTATTCCGATCAAGCTAAGATACTAGCATATTTTCCTTATCATGATCCTCGAATCATTCAAGAAGCTCTAAAAAAAAATCATCCTCACAATTTCAAAAGGGAAATGGGTACAGGCTAAGCCAGCCTTGAAAGCTTGTTATCCATCACCTATCGCAATAGTTCCTCTCTTTAGTTTGTCACATTTGTTTGCCCCCTCTTTGTTCGAACGTAGTTATCTTTCTCTTTAATTTCAATTGTTAATCATTCTTTGATTTCATTTTAACTTTTGCCTTTATTATTTTTCTCCCTTTTGTCCCCCCTTTTTCATTATTACTCTAAAAATGTAAAAAAATTAAAAAAATTAAAAAAAAAAATAAAAATAAAATTTAATTCCACGTTCTAATTATTTTAATTTTCGGTCTAATTTTAATTGCTAATTTTTAAATTTTTAATTTCAATTCTCTATTTAAATATTCAAATTTCACTTTTATTCTCTTATTCTTTAAAAACAATCTAAATCAAAAGTATATTTTTTAACGTGTACACATTTTTAAATTAAATGAAAAATTTAATTTTTAATATTTATAAGTTCATTTAAAATCTTAATTTTTGGATCTTTTACCCCATCCTATCATATATCTAATATTTTCTTCTCCTATAACTCTTGACCAATTCCTTCCTCACCTTAATTGATTTTTGTTTCTTTTTTTCAAGAAAATTGACTAATTTTTAGTAATGATTTCCTTTTTCATAATTGCTAATTTCCTCCCCATTCTATTTATTCTCCTTAGGGCACCCATTCACATCATATCATAGCTTTTCTGAATTCCAATTCTCTATTTTTTTTCTTTCTTTTTAAATTCACTAATATTACCTAATTCTTCTTTTATATTAAATTAAAAGGTTAAATCTTTAATTTGTATAAATTTCTTTTTAAATAAAATTAGAAGTTTACGAATTAATATTTTATAACTCTCTTTAAAATTTTAATTTTAGTATTTTTTCCCAACCTATCGTATCTTTAATATTTTCTTTTCCTGTTACTCGTAACTAATTCCTTCCTCCCCCTTCTTTTATTTTATTTCCTTTTTCTTCAAGAAATTTGACTCATTTTTTTTTTTTTTAATAACTTTTAATGTTTAATTCTCTCTCTTCTCTACACATCAACACACACACACACACACACACACACACACACACACACACACACAAACACACACATATACATACATACATGCATAAATATATCGATTAGTCCCTACCCGCCCCCATTCTATTTATTCTCCTCGCGACATCTGTTTACATCATCTCAAAGATTTTATGTCCTTGATGATGGGTGAAGTGTCCACTTGAAATGTCGAACAAACTAAATTTGCAAACATAGTTATTTTCCAAAAAATCATCTTACAATATGAATAATGATGAGAATCTATATAAGTTTAACACTTCCTAGTTTGCCTTAGTGGGAGGCCTTGTTGGACATGGTGCTTATAGGAAAAAGTGTGTAGTAGAGGAATTTCTTGTGAAGGAGAGCCATATTGGAAATGTGCCTTGAATATTTTCGAATGGATATGCATGAATGTAAAACTTACAAATCAAACTAGCTCAAATCTGAATGAAAAATCATGTGTAAGGTGATGCCCATGGATATGCATATATGTGCATGCGTACATGTGTAGGAATGCATTGCATACCTAAAGGTAATATTGAATAATGTCACTTTCCAAGAAGATTGATATAATTGTTCATTTTCACCTGGAGAAAAGGTAACATCAAAAAAGTGAAATGAATAATTAAATCAAAAAGTGAAAACCCATGGTATTTTGACCCATGGTTTTCTAAGATAAAGTTATAAAAGAGAATTAGAGCTCACTTTTGGGCAGGGATTGATTATCATTTATTGATAATTATTTTGGGAGCTCTAGTAGGTTACTGTGCGAGGGGAAAACCTTGTGTAAATATTAGTTTCAGTGTTGGAATTATACACCTTAGCTGGTGGAAATTAGTTTTAGTTGTGAAACATCCACCCTAACTAGTCAAGAGGGAGAACCACTTCAGGTTCTTCATTGGCTCATAGGAGAAGAAGGGTTAAAGATCAGAGTTTGGAAGAAGGGTCCAATTACAACAAGTGCGCATCTCAACAAGGAGGATGAATTTCCAAAAAATTACAACATAAATAAGCCAAGTTTCCAGGTTTTCTATTGCATTCTTGTATAATTCCACCATCTATTAAATAAAGACTTGGTCGAAAATTCTTTTATGGTGTATTCTGTGAAGTCTCACCTTTATTATCATTACCATAGAAAAGTAGTAACAATTATTCTTGCAAAATGTTTGATGAAATGTCCCTAGGAAACTTTTTAAACATTATTGGTATATTCAAGAATTAATTTGAAAAGGGACATTACACAATGGCAAGGTTTTCAAAGATACATTTATTTTCAAGAAAAGGCCTATGAAAAAGTTGTAAGAATTGCTGTGAAGAAATTAGAAGCACAATAAGGATATGTGAGTTCTATCCTTGATGTGAAAAGGAACGTAAGATATTGGCATGAATTGGGTTATTTCATAGGTGCAAGATCCACACATAAATAATTATGAAGATCAACAAAGAAATTATTGGTTATGCTAAGGGTTGAGTGCCCTGAACTTATTGGATAAAACGTAGTGCAAAAAATGAGGTGCATGATAAGTAATCATACCATGATGGACTACAAGAATTTTTTTTTAGTATGACAGAGTTGTGAGAAATAATAAGCAATACATATCAAATTAAAGGTTATTGCATTATTGCAACATCGGTTATGATGATTGCATCCACATGAGTGCAAGGGGGAGGACTCTGACAGATTATTATAAAGGATATTTAAGGTTGATAAGATTATTAATAAAACTAAGGAATATGGATTAAATTTAGTGTATGTATTAATATGCTGAAGTTCTAAATGAACTTGTGAATTTTCCCTTGTCAAAATCGATGCAAAATTGCACTAAAGAGTTGTTACATGGGAATAGTGTCCACTCGGATGCTGCTATTCCCACTAAGATGGGTGGCTATCTTAGAAAAATCAATCAAAGTCTACTATTGATTCCATTTATGAAAATAGATGAGAGGAGAACCAAGAGGGCCAACCTGAGTCTTGCGCTCGATTTCCTCTCCTTCTTGATAGAGTTTTTCTGCTTCCTCTTTGTCTACTCAGCTTCAAAAGGACCTGAGGAATCATAGCAACATACTACTATGCAAGAAACAAGGATCTAAATTCATAAATAATGCAGGATCAGATGTGCATTAACCATATACAAGCATATATAAATAAGTACACAAGAATATGGAAGGAAACAAGAATAGCTTTATTCAGATGAAAAGTAGCAAGAAGATTACAACCATGTGCTCTGACCCAGCATCATCCTCCAGCTAAGAGGCCCTTCTTCACCTCAAGCAAAGCTAGATCACCCAACACTGTGAATGTACATCAGAATACCAACAACACTTCTCTATAAGATACAAATTCTAGCCTCTGGATCTCTGTGATGAGGGATCCATATATAGATGATTACAGAGAGGTGAGTCATCTTTTGGGATCTTGATTAGTGTCTTCTCTCTGATAGTTCCTGCTTCCACTTGGAGAATGAAGATCTCTTACTCATCCCTGGTCGAAAATGGAGTGGCAAGTGTCAGAGGGGAAGCTTCTGGAAGATTCCATGATCTTCCACCTCGCATTTTGGTCCCTGCCATTTGTCCATTCCCGACCATTGCACCCTACAGGAGAGAAAAATAGTATGCATCGCACCTTGCACATTAGGAAGGTGATATGCATCACACCCCCTGCATGGAGCTTTCAGTATGGTCCAGTTTTGACCATTTATGAGCAGTTTTCAGTGGAGAACTTCTGGGAGATGATGTAATCAGTTGACCTTGTTCCTTTAGGCAATGAAGCAACACTTTTATAGACTTAGGAGCCCTCAGTTTATGGAAATTTTTGATTGGGGTTGAAGTGCCCAAAAATGTCTATAACAGTTGCCCGCTAAAGCATGAGGTCGTTAATATTTTTTGATGTCGGGTGAAATGATTTACTATAAGGATCCGAAGTTTTTCCGAGCTGGGAGGCAACCTGTAATAAGATACAATTTAATACATTATTTTGACAACATTTTTTTCATGATCTAGCTCAGGCGGGCATTCCCATGCTCAACTTTATAAATTCATTTTCATGTACATAGGACAGACGATCGTCTGTGTGACAGACTGATGATATGGACACATCATCCTTTGATTTGGATGATCATCTGTTCGGCAATGATGTACACTGGATGTTTTTATATTCCTGAATATATTGTAGCCTGGATGGATGAAACTAGATCTGGGGTCTTCAAACTTGGCCAATCTTCACTTGGAGTACAAGTCGATCCATGTGAAAAATGTTTTGGAGTCGAACATGGAAAGACATCGCCTGATTACCAGCCAATGATGTAAGATGTTAACAGGTGCGAGAGGAATCACCAATAATGACAATGACCATCAAGGTACTACAATACAATTTAAGTGGTGTGAAAAAGGGACTTGGCGTTGAACACCACGCAAAATCTCTCAATCAAAGGCCATTGATGTAAACCTGTCGCCGAAAGTGAGAAACTTCCCATTGAGGCATGCAAGCTTCAAAGTACTGAAAGGGTTGTTCCTAAGTCAACTTCTTGGATAATGAGCTGATGTTGACAAGAAGCGACCCATCGCAGGAGGGCCTTAATGAATCCCACATCAATGACACGGAATGAAGCAAATGATTTTGGAGGTGCAAACAAACTGACGATACAGGGTTCAGGGTGGTGGTCATGAAGGAATGATGCATGAATGTATTGCAGTGGGTGAGACACAGGTGAATTGTCTGAATGACTTCTCTTGAACATATCGGTGACACTGACAATGGATTGGTAGGGTTAACCCCAAATATGGATGGCATGACGGACCAATGGTGAAGACCAGTGAACGGAACAACCCAACCCGGCATGGATGTGGAAGGAAAGTGTCATGTTCAAGAGCGACTTGCTACCAATAAGTTTCTTCTTGTTTTCTTCCCAATTTTCCCCAGTCATTGCTGACCAGTACCTCTTTATTTTTGTCAAGCTTGAGGAGGATAACATTTGCTTGTTCTATAATCCGCCCTTCGGGCGAACTTGTCGCTATATTTTAGCAAGCCTAGTGACAGTGAAACTCGTTCTTGTCCATTTGGATGAGTTTGTCACTATTCGGTTTTAACGAGTTTAACGACAAAGATAACTCGGTCTCTTTCAATTTTAGAGAGTCTGAAAGAAACGGAAACGAGACTCCAATCATTCTTTTTCGTCATATAATCCCTTAAGTCCAAAAAAGCGTAAAATAATACAAAAGGGATGAATTTTCGATAGTTTTAACGAGCCGAACAAAAAAAGCGCACGATAGTTTTGTGTAATAATCCCTCAGGTCCAAAAAGATTAAAATCTAGAGGAGGGATAGCACTTCCGATGACCTTAACAAGCCAGAGAGGCCAATCGCTCGATAATTTTTTCATATTTTACGAGTTAGGTGAAAAGAGCTCAAAGAAGACTCGTTTTCGAGGAACGAGTGATGGTTCCTGGTAGCAGCTGATTCCAGGTAAGATTTGGAATTTTCCAATCATGGCAGTGTTACAAGGATGGCTAGCAGAATCACTCTTCTCAGATGTTCCTCGAAGGGGTAAACAATCACATGGGGGTGAATGATCGGCTAAAAACAGAGTGGAGGTGATGGCAAGAACACGACCAAGGCTCAAAAGCTGGCGATAAGGCAATCAAAATGGTTATTTACCGGTTCATTTTTTAAAGAGCTTAAATGCTGGGGGAAACATTTGCTCATGACTTATGTTTATTTTTTAACGAGCTTGAACTATGCGCTAAAACTGCTTGTGGAGAGTTTATTTTTTAACGAGCTTGAACTCTGCGACAACATTGCTCGCCAGTCGTATGATAAGAATGTCTCATTCAAGATGCTATTTTGAAGGAGCTTACATCTCTCAAGCTTCGCCACAGATCCTCTCTTTATGCAAGTTAGGAAATGACTAGCCTTACAGGTTTAAAGGGTTAGAGTCCTAAAAATTTAAAAAATAAATAGCCGCTCTTCACTTGCATGCAGAAAGGTTTGCATGCCCCCAAGTACAGCGAAGTACAGTTACCAGAAAACCCTTCAATGTGCAGTCAAAAAAAAAGTCAATCGCAAAACACCTACCTCCTAATGGAGGTATCTTATCCAGTCTAATCCCATTTTCCTATAAGGACGGGTTTGGACTAGTCATATATCCCTCGCCGAAACCTACCCTATACCAAGGTTTTCCTGCCGAAACAAACCAAGGTGCATACCCCCTAGGTTTCAGTCACATCTTCCTAAATCACTCGCACTCATCAGGTGGACGGACTAGAGACCGATGAGACATTTCTTGCGTGAAAAGACCATTTAGGGATGGCACTTGACTATTTGCGATGTGTGATAGGGGAATGACATTTGGCCCACGAGCTTGACCATTCTGACTTCGTACGGAAAACAAATTACTCTAAAGAGTGACGAGACGATGGCTCCCATGCAATAAATATAGTCACGTCCAAGGAGTAGATTATAATCCAAAGGTCCTTGAACGACCATAACATTCATGTGAACAGTTTTCCTTCTCAAAGTAATGGGCACATTTGGAAGGATCCCTAAAGGTCGACTGGTTCCCTTGTCGAAGCCTATTAAATTTCTCATCTAAGGCAAAAGAGATGGCGAACCAAGTGCTTTCCAAGCAATCGAGAAAAGGATACTCACAGAAGCCCCTTCATCAATGATGGTACCAACCATGACCATTCTGTAAGCTTGTACAATGATTCTGAATGGTACACTGGCTGGTAAACAGGGTATGCCTAGTAGATTCCAGTCAAAGGAAACAACTAGGTTGCTTGGTGGTGGGACCAAATAGACGACCAGATATGACCCTAACGAACTTCCTTCCTGCGATAAAGGAACGGGAGGACTGCCCCCAAGCTCATCGGAGTCGATATTGATGAAAAGAATTTGAACGGTATCATTCTCTTTCTCTTCAATGACGGTATCATTCGAAGATGAACACTCTGAAGGCAAGACCGGGTCAACTGCCATATCGACCCTTTGAATTTCATCTAGTATGGATTCAGAGGGTTCATTTTCAATGATAGACGCTTAAGCTGACCACAAGGACGGGCCAGCCGGATTTTCAACCGGTGGAGGACTTGGCAACAGTTTTCGATATCCAAGAGGAAGTCATAACGGTGAAACCAGACGATCATCCAAACTCTTTTAGCCTCGTCAAGGAAGGGACAACAGTGGACGGCGTGATCGCCTTCACACAACTTAAAAGGAAATCTAGGATTCCTTCTTTATCCATGTGCTTCACTTTCACTGGTTGATGGTGAGCATTCAACATGATCACCAGAGGTTGATGCTACTGGATTGTGCAAACGAGGAGACCAGTCCCTTAAGATCCGAGGGATACAGGGACAATCTCGGTGATAGTGGTCTCCATTGCAAATGACACAAGGAGATTTAGGTTTTGATGTAGGGATAATCTTGGTGATAGTGGTCTCCATTGCAAATGACACAAGGAGATTTAGGTTTTGACTGTGCGGTGTGTGAATTATTACTAGATGATACTTGGTTGCTCCCTTTCGATTTTCGTTCTTTTTTCTTCTTTTCCTTTTTCTCTTCTGCTTCTTCTTCTTCTCACTTACTTGAATTTTAGCTTTATCGGCTTTATCAAGCGAATAGGAAGGAGGAGAGGGAGAATCAGATGAAGTAGAAGGTTGGGAGGCAACTCTAGTGTCGTCTAGTTGTTGATTAGACTGTTCAGGAATTACGAGATTCTGAACGATAGAGGTAGAGAAGAGCCAGACAGGCAAACCAATTGTCAACCTTGGAAGTGACAAAGTGGCCATATGGAGTGGATCAACATCTCCCCAAGAGGAGAAGGGACTAGGATTTCCTTCACGGGGAAATCCTTGGTTGGTAGACTCCATTTTCTCAACCTGAAGATCAACGAGGGAATTTTTGACGTTATTATGATTAAAATAATTTTTTAGACACTTGGACACAACTTGTTTTTTCAATTTTAAAGAGTCGAGAAAAAAAAAGATGACTCTAGTCGCCTTCAATTTTTATTGAGCTTGAAGTGACAAGTGCTCAGAGGCCTTTTCCTTTGAGTCTAAAAAGGAGAAAAATGGACTTCTCTGGAAATCTAGGCAGAGAGGATTAC
>APFE031215518.1:20630-53879 GCA_000404065.3 Pinus taeda
GAAACTTCTGGGAGATGATGTAATCAGTTGACCTTGTTCCTTTAGGTAGTGAAGCAACACTTTTAGGGACTTAGAAGCCCTCAGTTTATGGAAATTTTTGATTGGGGTTGAAGTGCCCAAAAATGTCTATAACAAGAGTGTGGCTCTAAAAGAGAGAAAGTCAAGGTGGACTTAATATGATTCCCAAAAAGAGGAAAAGGTCTAGGATTAGATCAACTGGATTGTGGAATCTAGGCTATGTAAGGGATTCAAAAGGAAGGTTTATACTCCCTTGAATTCTCTTGTGTTTTCTAACTTTCCTTTCTCTAGATTGAGAAAAATAAACTTTGAGATGATCTAAGCATGGACAATGCTAATTGGACATGAGGAAAAAAATAAATGACATGTCTTATAGATGTGTTAAATCATAATCTAACAATATTTTCTTATTTAAAATCATTGTATCATATGCATGATCATTAGCTTGACAATTGATACTATGATTGTGAATGTGATCATGAAAAATGGAAAAAAATCCAATGATATGATTCCATTTAGTTGATAACTTTGTACAGAGGAAAATGACAAGGGAATGTTGGTCCAGAAGGCTACTGCACAAGATTATGTGAACTTCTAGGAAATATCAATTGGCTAAACACCAATAATGCTAATGATTGCAAACATGTAGGTATGAAACTTGGTGATGTTAAAACAACATGTAAATTGAAGGAATTGGGTAAAAATTCCATTTTAGCACTAATTATATCATTTACAATATGTTTACTATTCAATGTGTTGTATCCTAGAGACAATTATTGGTTAGGGAATTAGTGCCTAGGAATTATAATGAATAATATTTGCAAAAGGTGTTGTTAAGAAGCAAAATAAATTGGAAATATGTCTCAACTTCCCTAAAATTTTGTTTGAGGATCTCAGTAGTCTAGTTCCTAAGTTTACAAATCAATTACTCATAAATGATGATAGAATATGCGAATACAGATTTAACTTCTTGAGAATTAAGACTCCAAGTAATAAAACTAGAAGAATACGTGTTAATGCTTAAGACTTAAAAATAGTGAATATGTTCATTTGATGTTTAAAGGTATACTGCTAGAAAACCATACAACATTGCATGTGTACTTGAAACAAACTTAATCTTGTGCAAATTTGTAAATTTTATACAACTTCAAGTATATTAGATTCCAGAGATGCCTTGTACATTTTTTTGGATTTTATTAATTTTCTTAAAAGAAAATCATAATATATAATGGAAGAAAGACATTGTGAAAAGGAAAACATACATACACAACAAAATGTAAATGATAAAAAACTAGAATCTTTATTGATTTCTTCAAAGTAGTTTCAATACATCTAGTACAATCTGCCAAAATTCAACATACGAACACCTTTTTCGAATAATTTTCTTCTTTTTATACAACATGAAAATACAACTATTAATATTACTTCAGGTAACTTTTGAACTAAAATAACTAAACATTAAACATTGTTATACAATTTACCCTTGATGTTTAAGCTTGGGGTATCAATGAAGTTGTTTGTGAGTTTATCATGAATATATTCATAATTATAATGCAAATTGTGTTAGCTATTTCCACTACTCCCTAGTTGGATAATGACATTAGAACATCTTTCTTAAGGTTGCATCCAATTATGTATATTTTTGATAAGTTGGTTTCATTAAAAATAAATTCTTCAATTGCTACCACAAATGGAACTCTTTATGTAATTTCCCAAAAATGGTCTATGTTGGAAATAATACTGAGAAGGGGGGTGAATCAGTATTTTCAAATCAATAAATTTTTTTATTTCCATAATCAGATTTATATATGCTACTTCAGAGAAGGTAACTCGGGTGTGCACACAACTGTTCTTAAGGAAACTAGCATATATCCAATGAACTTATGATTCAGTTAATTCATCATATGTTGATCTTTAATCAGTGCATCAATACTTCATTAACCATATAAACAATAAACAAGTGCAGTAATAACAGAAAAAAAACCATCACACATAAGAAACACTCATGAACACCAAGATTTAATGTGGAAACCCAATGTGGGAAAAAAACCACCTGTTGATGTCTTCTTTTAATATAAGAAAAACTTGTTTACAATCTTGTATTGGTGCAAAATCATACCAGTACGCATGCACCCACCTACAAAAGGCTACAAACTTCTCTTATTCTCCATCATCTACTGGAAGTGAGCAATAACCCCCTAGCTCTTGTACTAGCTGATCCATTTACTAGTACATAGGCGCCGACCTACAGAAGGCTCCAACCTTCACTCATTTTCCAGCTGCTACTAGAAGGGAGCTCCAACCCCCTGACTCTTGTACTAGCTGATCCATTTACTAGTACATAGGCACTAGCCTACAGAAGGCTCCAACCCTCACTCATTTTCCAGCTGCTACTGGAAGGGAGCTCCAATCCCCTGGCTCATGTATTGGCCGATATTTTTATTACTACATAGGCGTTGGCCTATAGAAGGCTACGACCTTCTCTCTTCCTCTAGGGACCACATTTCATAATTTTTCAGACTGGAAAATCCTGGAACAACAACACCATAGTATGAAGGCCTCGTTTCATCAAATTTTCATACTGGACCCATGAGAAACATTGAAGCTCAAAATCAATCACCACTGCAATAAAACCATCAAATACATTTGCATCAACCAATACTGAAACTCAATCATCCATCTATGATTCAACCACAACTAAATCAATCAAACATTGAAAACCCACAATTACTGAAGAAAATCACAATCAATCAATCTGAACATTCAAAATACTGTCACCAGAACACAGTCACTAGAACACAAAGCAGAACCCAAAACTCTACATCAACCACGAGAACCAACTGCAACTTCAGACATCATATTTCATAATGTATATGCTACTTTGATGTGCCGAACCAACGTGTATACGTGCTTTTAACTAAGCGAACCAGTGTATAGATTTGCAAATACTAACTTAAGACTTCACTACTATTCCAAGCTTCAGCCATACCCAGATCATAACATTTACATAATAAAACATGCGTTAGTATTCAGATCTAGCCCAATCAACATCAGATCATGCAATGATAAGTCATTTCAGTTCTTATGATCCTAATCTAACATTAGATCTCATCCCTCATCAACCATTAAGGTTCATCCTTAGTTCAAATCAACAAAAGCACCAGAAACCCATAACATGCATATTTGCTCTTGATATAACTCTTCATAAGATATTCATTACTTGCACACTTATCCCTTTGATCTTCTCCTCCTTATATAGTTTTAGGTCTTTCTCAATGCCTCGGACCAAAACCACTTAGGACCAATACCTCGGACCAATACCTCAGGCCAAATACCTCAGACCAAATACCTTGGACCAATACCTCGGACAAAAATACCTCAGACCAATACCTTGGACCAAAACATTGATTTTCCATCCCATACACACTTTTCTTTATGTGAAAATGCATGTACACATATATTCTCCTTTTGTTCTATTAACCAACGTGTATACACTTCCTGGACAAAGTGAAACAACGTATACTTCTTAAACCACTCTCTTTCTTCAATATCTGGAGTCTAATCTGTAATCCTTTGTTGTTAACCTGTTGCACTATGAACTGTCATCTGTATGAGTTGCCATCAAGGACAACACCTGTATCATAATGCCAACAGTCTAACCTCTTAAGCCTTCACCCCAATCTATCATCTTATCAACTTTGCATTTTTCCCTGTACAAAAATTCTAAATATGCCTCCTTAGACATCATATTATCATATTGATTCCAACATGATAAACCCAATTGCACCAATTTCTGAAACTTATTTGAAAAAATATTAATATTATTTTGTACATATTTATAATTCTCTTAAGCTTGGTTTGTTAGGATCTCTTGGTCAATAGTTTGTTTGCATCCATGACTAGCTATGTTCAATCTTCCACACTAGTTGTCTTTTAATGTTCCCAATTTCTTGTATAAAAAACTTTACAATTTTTGTGTCCACTTGAGGCATATCACATAAGTATTATTTAATCTATTTAATGATATGCCCACTCTTTTGAATCATGGATTTCTCATCTGCAATTAATTTGATTGAACCCAAAATTTCATTGATTTCAAATATTATTTGATCCAAAATCAATTATTTTACCTCAAAAAGCAACAATATTTCCTTGGAGTGAGATTTTAACCTGCTTGTTTCAACTTGTAATTTTCTTTTCTCTTATTTTGTTGTTTTACATAAATTTTCTCTTTGCTTGAGCTCTTGTCTTAGAACCATTATTTCATCAGATATTACATGAAAAATATTTCTAAATCTCTCCATTTCCACTTATGTTAGGTTCAAGTTGGATAATGCTTTGGCTAAATTCAGTAGAAGCATCTCTAGGTAATGTTGGTTTCTTAGTAGGTTGATCAGTAAAAGAACATGATGACATAGAGAAAATATGACTTGAAGTCACCTATGTCAAATTTTGTAGCTACTCCTAAAGCTATTGGATTTCCTTATTTCTTTCTATTACAATTGATAGAAGGATTTTTTTCTCCCTCCACGTGAACCAGTTTAGGAGTTTGGACGTGTTTTTTATTGGGTACTTTAAATATTTTCTTCAAAACCTACATTTCTACTTCCTTTGACTATATAAGGGATTTTCTGACTTTACATCACTGGGATCTGCCCCCAACTTGATGATCCACCCCTACAATTCTCCTTTCCTTGTCCTTTTTTTCCCTGAAAGAAACTCTCTTTTGATTCAATTGATTTGTGATCTTGGCCAAATTTTTTTTGCCTTTATTTATATCCAACACTGTAGTAGCTAAATCATTGTATATCATTTTAGAAATTTACTTTTGTAAATAAATCTCATCCAAAATATTAATATCATTTAAATTCATGGAAATCTTTATTTCTTTGCAATCTAGACTTGTTTGCACAATTTGAGACTTTGGTTGGATAACGACTAATATTAGCTATTTTTCTCAAAGTTTTATTACAAAAAGTAGTCTAATTTGAGATGGAGCTGCTGTATGTGCTCAAATATTATTTGATATATTTTCCTTTATATCCATGTTGCTTTCCTTTATATTTAAGAACTGAGAATGAACATTGTTTGCCATCTAGGATCTGGGTTTAATAGGTTCTTTTCCAAAGTTTTCCATTGAAGAAGAAACTACTCCAGGATTCAAAATTCCAAAAAAATATAGGCTCTTTAGGAATAGCCTCTCCCATAAGTTGACTAGATGCTTTAGTTGATTTTATTGTTATATCAATTTCTTCAGTTTTGCGATTTTTAGTAGACTAGGTTTCTGTTTTACTTTCTAAATCCTCTGGCTCGGTTCTTTTGTTGTACTTGGAAAAGGAATATCAAGGGTGATATCATGTTTCTCAATTCTAGCTACTATGTTAGCCAATTTCTCAATTTATGGTTGGATGTGATGTTGATATGGTCCTAGGGATTTAAATCTCTCGTCAGAAATTACTTGGTGAGGATCATAGGCCCAAACCTTGCCCTTTTTGAAGCTCATTGAAGCCAACATTTTTTCTACTATTTGAGGGCTGGCCTAGTGTTAACTATAAAAGGACCGACTTCCTACTTTAACTTAAAAGAAACTTCCCACTTTCTTGAAAAAAAATACACCAAGTTTGAATTAATCCTTTGTCTAATGTATTCAAGGGAAAATTTTCTAATTGGTAGAAATACAACCAATTGGTAAGGTGGAACTTCTATTACATAAATTCTAATTTTTGTATATTCCTTAAAGACAAAGTAACTTCCCACCCTGGTGTCTAGGCTAAATTGCAAGATTTGCTTAATTTTTGGAAATATTCTTGGCAAGAGTTCATTAAAGAGAATTGAGAAGTTTACAGACATGAATTGTTTCATATTGTTTGCAAAGACCTAGTTGTTCTTCTTATTTCTCACTATGGAAGTCCAATGTACTATTGATTACAACTGGCCATCAAGGCTTCACACTTGTAGTTCTAGATTATTGAATTTATGGATTGCAAGAATAGAATAAGGTAGGCTAGAAAATATGTATATTTGAAATACCTAGTTTCTTTGTAATTAGCTAGTTAGAAGCTAATGGTATAAGAAATATAAGTAGCTATGTCAAAGTAAAATCTATTTTTTCTTATAACAGACAATTTACTTAAAAACCCCAACATATTTTCATTAACAATCTCTGCATCATCAGTATGTAAAACACAAGCAATGGTAGCTAAAACATCATGTGTAGGTTCTTATAGTATATTTAATAGAAAAGTTGATGTTAATTTAAGGGAAATATAGGGGGCAACATTGACTCAATTATTAGTTTCTTTTATGCTTCTAGTAATTATTTATACGATTTACTTACAATTTTGTTACTTAAAAATTGAGGGTTTTTTACTAATGGAAAACACAAAATACTTCAAAATGACTCAAGAGAAATGTGAGCTATGATGTGACCCTCTAAAATAATGTCTCTACTACTTGATGCAAAAAACATCCCACACTAGGGGATAAACTCATAAAAATCATAGGTTTGAGGCATGGTGACAAACTCCAAGCTAGATTCCCAAATTTGGAAAACATCTATAGAATGGATAGGTTTAGCAATTTCATTTTCTCAAACTTGGTTCAGGTCAAATTTACACCAAGTATCAAACGCATCAACTTCCCTATCAACTAGAGGTAGGATATCAAAATTTACATTTCTTTCTTTAAAAATAAGGAAATAAGAAAGAAACCACTTGGAATTGTTCATGATGTTTGTTTATTTGGGACATGAGGTAGTTTGCAAGGAGATGATTTGATTGGTAAAACTAATGAATCATTTGGAGGTTCATAGTTTGTCTTCTTTTGCAAGAATGATAACATATTTTCCGCCCTTTTTCTTATGAATACACTTAATTTTGAAAATTTTGGTGATGACATAAATGACATCATGTTGACCTACTATTGACTCAGGTGCCATATCAATACTCCAACTTAATCGCCCGTAACATGGTCCACCATGGTTGTCTATTCATCATCGCTTCGTGTGGCCAGGTCCTCCAACAAAACCATTTTTATGCCTTCATGGTTTCATGGCCTCCCCTTGCTAGTTTCTAGTTTTGGGGAAGGGGGTCCCATGATTCATCTCATCCACTGATCTTTGATCAATGAGATTACTCTTACCACTTTCATGGCCCCCTCCATTCCTACTAAACTTTTTCCTACGAGGGGGTGTGGATTAGGGACCATATTTCGGCCATTCGATTGTGCACCTCGTGGATAAAAAACAATGCTAGATTTAAATATACATCTTTGATTCAAACATAATTTATATTTCTTTGCTAATATTTAAGTAGATTATTGCCATGGCATAAATTAAGATCCTACGCTTAAACATTCAAACACCTTCTATATTTCCTTCTTTTTTTGAGATACACTATTACAATTTTCATGTATTTTCTACTTTTTTTTTTTTTTAAAGAATAATTCTTCTATTAAAATTGAGTGCATGATTCGCATTTATATTTGGGTAGGATATGGTTAAGGAAGAAAATTTCCAACACATAAATATTAATAAAAATATTAATAAAATTTGTATGTATTGAGATGTCATGATGGATAATAAACAAATGAATTAGCAATACACTCACTACATAAAATATTCTTGGTAATGCATTAAGGAAATTCATAAGTATGTAGGATGCATGAAGTGAATGCAAGGATGGCATTGTGTGCATGATTATTGGCCCAAAAATTTTTAAATATAAAAAAGGTGAACACATTCTGTAATGTAGAGTGTGTTGGTAAAGAACATAAATGGATGTTTATTCTCTCTTGACTCAGATAATTTATCATGGAATTATTGATATATGAATTCTTGTCATTAATGCCTTGTGGGGTATGAAAAATCCAAGAGGTTTTAGTATGAAAAAGTTGTTGAAATTTTTGTGATGCATATGCTTGATGCATTGAGTAGATGCATAATTGCATGGTATAAGCATTTGCAAGTTTTGGCATTATGGCTAATGTGTTGTCCTGGATCACAACCTACTTGATAAATATTTCAACATGATGGTTATGCAGATGCTACATGTGATATGAACAAAGGAATATCAGTTCAGAGACAGATGGATGGTAAAGGTAAAGTTTGAGAAAGTATAAACGGGACTTATGAAGAAAGGTCGTGTGCATACGTAGGTATCATTAAAGTTGCATACAAAATCCGCACCATGGTAACTTAAATACCAAGGGTCTTTACCATGGTATTAGCCCATATTAATGGGTGCGCCAACTGTTATTTGATCCCGTCAAATACTACTAATGGAATTACTAAGGGATTGGCTAAGGAAAAACCTATATAAGAAGATGGAGATCAAAGTGTTATGTGTGCAAGTGATGGATTGTTTATATCTGAAATAGATGTGCACCAGGGAGCACGGAGATGGATCAAATCTGATAAATATGAAATAATTATATATTGCTTGATATTTTTATGCTTTGATATGTCTATGATAATGGTATAATGACGTGTGACTGGAACATTGTGTATGTCGAGACTTAGGTTTGACAGTTGTCATGTTGTGTAGTGAAAGTATAATTTAGTGATTTCAAATATGTACACTAATTTTACTTAGGTTAGTCGTGTATATATTCTATGTAGTATTTTTTAGTAAGTGCATATATGTACGTGGGAGTTGTGTATGGTAAGCACACACATACACCAATGTTTGTGCAAGTCGCACACATATGCTAGGGTTTTGCAATATGACTTGTTGATGACATTTGATCAATTTTTTTTATTATTGCTATTGTCTGTCTAAGATGTATCTGATGTGATAATCTGTATCTGATAGTGTTGATTGAGTTAAAAGTGGAATATTGATTGCTAATGATGCTACAATATGGTTATATATTTTTGGTTTAATAATACGTGCTTGGTTCAAATAATATGTGACTGATGAAGCGATCTAATTATGGTTCAATGTTCATTATTATGAGATCTATACGTAGTTTTTGTACAATGGAAATGCTTAGATATGTGAATGTTCTTTAGAAAAGTAACATATACATTCTGATGTATGGATGATTAGGGTTTGTAGTGACAAGAATTGGTTTCTTTAATGAACATAATGTAGATTGATAAAATTATGAGTGGTTGTGCATCGACATGATCTGATATAAATTTTTTTGATCTAGTTGCATTGGTTAACTAAGATTCAATTATTGATTTGATGATTTGGTTGGTTCAATGATTGAATGATTTCATTCTGTGATTGGTTTCAAAATTGTTATTTGGTTTGAGCTTAATGATGGAAGCAGGTCCAGTATGAAAATATGATGAAAGGTGGCCTACAAGTTTGATGTTTACAGTTAGGTGGACCCAATGTGAAATATTATGAAATGTGGTCCATAACAAGTCTTGAGGGTTAGAGCCTTCAATGAGGAAGTCAAAGCTTCCTTCCACTAGTATTTGGAGAATCTGTGCAGGGGGTAGGAGCTCCATTTCGATAGGAGCTGGTAAACGCGATTAGGGGGTTGAAGCTCCCTCCTAGTGGGTGCTAGAGAAAGAGAGAAGGTTGTAGCCTTCCACAAGTAGGTGCCTGCATACTGGTATGAGTCAACACCAATACAATATTGTAAGAACATTTTCTTTATATAATAATAAAGAAGACAAAGACGACAACAATGGTGGTTTTATTCCACATTAGTTTTCCACCTAAAAATCTTGGTGTTCATGTGTGTTGATATGTTCCTTGTGTGTTGATGATATATATGTTATTTAGTACTCATGGTTTTTGCTTAATGAATGAATAATGAAGTAATGACACACTGGTTAGAAGATGAACAAATGATGAAATATAATAATAGTAGTTAACCAAGTATATGCTGTTTGTATTTATCACAGTCATGTACATCCACTAGTTTCCTGAATGTCAATAGCATACATACATTAGAATAAGAAATTGAAAATTTGAAGTGAGTTAAAAACATTGTTTCACACCCTCCCCCCCCGAGTATTTTTCCCAACAATTGGAATCATAGCATGTCCCTTAGAAGAAGCTCGATCGCTTACAGGGAGATCTATCAAGATGAGTATTCAAGGAGTATTTTCTGTCATACCACCTTTATTTAATGGAGCTAACTTTGTATTTTGGAAATTCAGAGTGAGAGCATTTTTGCAAGCCTTTGGAGCATATGTATGGGAAATTTTTGAAGGTGGATACAAATATCTAGCCTCTATTCCCACAGATATTGCAGGGAAGAAAAAATATGAAACCAATGTAAAGGATGTAAATTCCATCTTGAGAAGTTTGGATGAGTCTGAATTTGTGAAAGTCATCTAGTTGAGCACCACGATGGAAATGTGGGATAAGCTTATCCAAATTTATGAAGGTGATATCAAGGTAAAAAGTGCTAAACTTCAAATGTTTAGAATTCAATATGAAACCCTTTAAATGCATGATGATGAAAGCATTGCAGAATTTTTCCTTAGAGTAAACGAGATTGTTAACTCAATGAGAAATCTTGGTGATGAAATAAAGGATGCTCCTATTGTTGAAAATATTTTTAGATCACTAACTCCAAAGTTTGATTCAAAATTCTCTGCTATTGAAGAAATGTAGGATTTGAAGTGTCTCACTATTGAACAACTCCATGGGATCCTAACAACCTTTGAGATGAGAAAAGGTGGTCCATCAGATATGAAATAAGTAGCCTTCAAAGGCACTCATAAAGGGAGATAAAAGGAAAAACTTAAAGATAAAAGCTACATCTTGGATGAGGAAGAAGTAAATTTCGTGAAAAATTTACAAGTGGGAACTGGTAAATTCAAAGGTAAGCTTCCCTTTAAATGTTTTTCTTGTGGAAGCGTAGGTCATTATGCATCCAAATGTCCTTATAAATATAATCATGAGAAAGGGAAGAATCTTCCGAAGAGGAATGCTAGAAGAAATTTTGGTAACAAGAATTTTTTTTATGCTAATTATGATAGTCAAACCACATATGATGATCAAGAAATTTCAGATTCAAACAATTGTTATCAACTACTTATGGCTCTTGAAGATCAGTCAAATGAGTTAGATGGTTGTGAAATAGATGACTTAATGAAAACATTAAAAGAAAATGATAAACTCAGGAATGGAAACAAAGATTTGGAAACAAAAGAAAGTAGTATGATTAAGGAAATAAACATGTTAAGAATGGATTTGGAAGCATCCAATAGAAGAAAAAAGTCTTAACAAAACAACTTCAAAAAAGGAAGTGTTTTGTCAAAAATTAGAATATGAAGATATGAATCTAAGCGAAGAATATGAGAAAATAAAAAGATTGGTAAAGTCATACGAGTCACTAGATAGGATTATCAATGAACAAATATCTCCTCTAATCAAGACAAGCATTGGTTACATGGCTTCAGATCCTCAGTGCAATAACACGAACAACCATGATGAGGTGTTTCAAAAGAAAACTGAATTAAGTCACTCATCTGAAAAGGAATATTCTATATTAAAGTTAAGATCAGTCCCCAGGCATAAAGTTTGGTTTCATGATATTGTTTCTCTTGTAACTCATTTGGGCATAAGGTCACTGATTGCAGGTCAAATACTTGGAATAGAAGCATAAGATGGGATACATTCCAACACATGATTGAAAATTGCAAACATATTTGGAAGCAGAAGGAACATCAATCAAAGACATAAGGAGACCCCAATACAATCCATTTCTTGTAAAAGCATACTTATATCAGTGACTGTAGAAGTGATGTGAGGTACATGACCTCTTGAAGATCATGTGATGATTATCAGGTCCACATGATCCGTAGTATATGATCTTATGGGGAGCTATGCTTTAGTATCTTGGTGATATTTCTCTAGTTTGGTTTTATATTCATGTGGTGATGCTTATACTGCTAACATTGCATCGATGAGATATAAATGAACAAGAACATGTATGATATGTTCAGGTGGAGCTGTTGTCATGAAAAGTTCAACATTTTACTTTATGTATGCAGATACTATGAAGTACGGTCACGTATATACGCGAGTATTGATATAGAAAGTCATGTATGTTTCTTTGAGATGAAAAATAGTGGGATAGACTCAGGGGAGTTTTTGATATGCTTCAATTAGTTCAGGGGGAGCATCTGCTATGCTTCTAATGATGCATTGTTGGCATTATGATGACTATAACATTTATTATTGCATGTTGATTTATGATGAGTAGACATCATTGGTGATGTATAGTTGTTGCTGCTATTGGTACTACTGTCATTAGTAATGGTGAAGTCATAGATGATGTTGTTGAGCAAGTCCTATGACTTATGTATTATTTATTTTTTGGTGCATGGAAAGAATACATGCTGCATATGGTTTTGTTGTTCAATATATTGATATTTTTGTCTATGGATTATAGATCTTCTTATATATGGGAAGAGTATGCTAATGATATGAGCTTCAATATCTTATTCTTCTATTACATTTGCTTGGTGATGCTCAGAGACATTCCGTATTTAGTCATATGTTGATGATATTGATGATTGACACTACACTGCTTCTTGATGATGAGGATACTTATGTTGCTGATGTTCATATTACAGGTTCCTATATGGTGTATGATGGTTGCTGATAACTATCTTGGTCTTGCTACCACATGAGAAAGGATCTTGGTTTTGGTTATAAATTTCATATCCATCTCTTGATATAAAGGTCATGTAAAGACCCATGTTGTAAATCAATGTAAAATTCAGTCAATTATGGACTATTGGGGTCAAGTTATTTATGTATGTAATCCCATTATTTTGGGAATTTGACATAATGGTGAGTCAAATATGTAACCCCCCCATGTTTGGTGGTTGATGTAAGCATGAGTCCTTGGTGATAGGAAAGGTCAAATTTGGTTGAGTCATAGAGTCAAGTACTTCATTAAGGATCTTCAGCATATGATCAAGGGGAGCATGGTCAGTATACAATTTTCATATTCAATAGATCATATCTACAGTAATCCTCTCTGCATAGGGGGATAGAAGTATTCATTCAACATTGGTCAACCCTTTGCCCTTGATTTCAAAGGGGGAGAGAAACATGGTGATTGGAAAAGAATGCTTGGTGAAAAGTATTGAGAGAGAAGGTTGGTGTGTTTACAGATGTGTTTGCAGGTATTTACAGGTGGTGACCAAACACCAAAGTGGTTGCTATCAAGTCCAAAGGGGGAGATTGTTGACATTATGGCTATTGTGTTGTCCTTGATGGAAACCTACTTGATAAATGTGTCAACATGATGGTTATTCATATGCTACAGGTGATATGAACAAAGGAATATTAGTTTAGAGATAGATGGATGGTAAAGGCAAAATTTGAGAAAGTTTACGCTGGACCTATGAAGAAAGGTCATGTACATATGTTGGTATCATTAATAAAATTTGCGTACATATTCCGGACCATGGTAACTTGAATATTAGGGGTATTTACCATGGTATTGGAACAAGTAATGGGTGCATCAATGGTTATTTGATCCCATCAAATAATACCAATGGCATTACTAAGGGATTGGCCTAAGGTATTGGCTAAGGAAAAATCTATATAAGAAGATGGATCAAAGTGTTATGTGTGCAAGTGATGGATTGTTTATATCTGAAACATGTTTGTACTATGGAGCATGGAGATGGATCAAATATGATAGATCTGAAATGAATACATATTGCTTGATCTGTTTATGTTTTGATATATCTATGATAATGATGTGTGACTGTAACCATGTGTATGCCAAGACTTGGGTTTGATAGATGTCATGTTGTGCAACGAAAGTATAATTCAGTGATTTCAGATCTATATGCTAGTTTTACTTAGGTTAGTCATGTACACATGTGGAGATGATTCTAGGTACTCCCGTATATATTTTGTGAAGTGCTTTTAGTATGTGCATATTTGTATGTGGGTGTTGTGTATGGTAAGCATGTGCATATGCCGATGTGTTTTATGCAAGTCACATACATATACTAGGGTTTTGTAATATGACTTGTTGATGATATTTGATTAGTTATGTTCTGATTGCTGCTGTTTTTCGATGATGTCTCTAATGTGATAATTTGTATCTAATAGTGTTGAATGAGTTAAAAGTGGAATATTGATTGGTAATGATGCTATATTATGGTGATCTATGTTCGGTTAAGTAATCTTTGTTTGGTTCAAGTAATATGTGACTTATGAAGTGATATAAGTATGGTTTATTGTTTGGTGGTTCAATGTTTAGTATTATGAGATCTGTACACATTTTTTGTACAGTGGAAGTGCGTACATACACGTATGTTCTTTAGAAAAGTAACATATACACTATGATGTATGGTTGATTAGGGTTTGCAGTGATAGGAATTGGTTTCTGTAATGAGCATAGCATGGATTGATATACTTATGAGTGGTTGTGCATTGATATGATTTGATATGAATTGGTTTGATCTAGCTTCATTAGTTGACTAAGATTCAATGATTGATTGATGATTCAATTGGTTCAATGATTGGATGATTTGATTCAGTGATTGGTTTCAGAATTGTTACTTGGTTTGAGCTTAATGATGGAAGTGGGTCCAATCTGAAAATATGATGAAAGGTGGCCTACAGGTTTGATGTTTTGAGTCAGGTGGACCTAATATGAAATATTATGAAACATGGTCCACAACAGGTGCTGAGGGTTAGAGCCTTCAGTGAGGGAATCAAAGATTCCTTCCAGTAGTAGCTAGAGAATTTATGTAGGTTGTAGGAGCTCCCTTTTAGTAGGAGTTGGTAAACGAGATCAGGGGGTTGGAGCTCCCTTCCAATGG
Organism: Pinus taeda; assembly: GCA_000404065.3. Classification (NCBI taxonomy): domain Eukaryota; kingdom Viridiplantae; phylum Streptophyta; class Pinopsida; order Pinales; family Pinaceae; genus Pinus; species Pinus taeda. The sequence goes on from APFE031215518.1 coordinate 35,416, forward strand.
GTGCTGGAGAATGAGAGAAGGTTGCATCCTTCTGCAGGTGGATGCCTACATACTGTTATGATTTTGCGGCAGTACAATATTGTAAGAAAATTTTCTTTTATATAATAAAAATGAAGACAAAGACAACAACAATGGTTGTTTTCTCCCACATTGGGTTTCCTCCTAAAAAGCCTGGTGTTCATGTGTGTTGATATGTTCCTTGTGTGTTGATGATCTATCTATTATTTAATACTCATGGTTTCTTCTTAATGAATGAATAATGAAGTAATCACACACTGGTTAGAAGATGAACAAATGATGAAATGTAAGAAAAGTAGTTTACTGGGTATAGAATATTTGTATTCATCACAGTTGCATACATATGCTAGTTTCCTTAATGACCTTAGTGTACATAAATCAAAATAAGAAATTGAAAAGTTGAAGTGAGTTAAAAATATTGATATCTCCCCCCCCCCCCCCCTTCAATATTTTTCCCAACAACAAGACTAAATGTGATGAAATGAATAATTTCATATACTTTAAGGAACTTCTGAGAAATGTAATGAAAGATATGAATTCCTCACCCCACAAAAATAAAGTGGGAATTGGTCACCCATGAATTTTGGGAAATGTAACCCAATGGAGAGAATGAATTATGCAACTCTTGGTTTTTATCTTTTTGTTTACTGGAGTAAATGTCTGATTGCATTATGAAATGCCTCAATTGATGGTAATGTGAGTGTGTGCAATGCAATGATGGATTCCTCTCAATATATGTGATATATAGCATAAAAATATCGAATTATTAAGTATGGAATAATTTTGAGGTCATTTTAGGGGTTTTTGTAAATTTTATAATGAAAGGAGTTGATATATGAATACTCAAATTTGTTTGGCTTATTGAAAGTTCAAATTGCAGGTGGAATGGCCTTGGATATGTTAATGAGTGTAAGCCCATAATGAAGGTTGGGTACTACCACATGCAAAGAGACAAAAATTATGAGAAGAGTATCATATTTGTGAAATATAGTTTATGAAGCAAGTTTGAGAAAAAAGATTTATTATTGAAGTTATCATGATGATATCTCATGGAAGTTGTATGCATGTGATATATGTGGGATGATAAGTCTATCTAGGAAATATAAATGATGGATGTTGATATATAATGACCATGATTAAGGCCACTATGGTGACAATAGAACTCTATGGTTTGCCTTGATCACCATGAGTTATGTATGTGAGGTATGTCATGTTATGTTAGGGAAAGATGGAGGGATGCATTGATTCTAAGGCCATATAATTTTATTTGAACGTATTATGCAACAAATCGTTGGAAATATGGATCACTTGAGGGACTGTTTAATATAGTAATGGATTCCTTATCCTGAAGGGTGAATGATTACAAGGAAGGGGAGGCTTGAATGAATATATTTTGGAATATTCATTTCACATGCTCGTTCATGCCGTAAGTGAATTTGGTGTGTTTGAGAAAAAAATGAGTTGAAATTGTTGCCTATGGAAGCCTTGTGAGGCAAATAAAAACCATTAAAATACGTATTATATTTTATCATATACTCTAAATACCATTTTGTGAATATTAGTGCGACATTAATGCATGGAATTGGTTCTAATATGCATGATAATTGATGATTGATGTAGGCATATGATCAAATTCCATAGATTTGGAGGTAGTTATACTATGAAAAATAATTGACATTGTTGAAGCAATAACTAAGGAGGACATGAAAAGTGTTGCTGATATGAAAATAAAATTGATGTTGGTGCAACTAAAGATGCATGTGTGTATTGTGTAACAACCCTGGGTTGAAATTCCATGTAATAAATGGGCATTATAAAGGAAAAGATAATACCAAGGTTATGGGACACATATTCAAAGCTTAATGAAAGGAACAAATATTATATTGGGAATCACTTGCAGTTAATTATTTATTTATTGACTATGGAAATTAGAATTGACATTAGTAAGAGGAAAAAGGAAATAAATGGCAATTTAATACAAGAAATAAAAGAAAATAAGAGAAAAGGAAGATGAAGATACAAGAATATACATGCAAGGGAAAATGAAGAAAAAGGAAAAGAAAAGAAAGGAAAAAGGAGTAGAGACATTAATTCATTATTCACTCACTTTTGGAGGAGAGTAGAGAGAACAAATACAACAAGAGAGAGAGCACTTGGATGTAAGGAAGACACAAGCAAGCAATCAAGGATCAAGCAAGGAGAAGCAAGGGAGCACAAAAGGAAATTTGGACAACAGTAAGCAAGGGTTTAAATCAAGTAGAGAAAGACCAAACATCATGAGGATTTTGTAGGTAACAGGTTTCATGTGTGATTCATGTTACTGGGGTTATGATGCATGGTTCATGCATTAGTTTATTGGTAATTTTCTGTCATTTGCATGGGATTTTCCTGGATTGACAATATTTTACAACCTTCCCTTTTCCATTTCCTGGATAGCCATGATGTAGTGGGTTCCTTGTTTTGGTTGAGCTTTGGATTTCTTGTATATTTTGGATCCAGTTGAGGTGGTGTCAGGTAAATCCCAAGTGCTAGGGTGAATATGGTTTTCTCCGAGAAGCCATTGAAAGGTGGGTAGAGGTAGGAAAATTCTTCTAGACATGGTGAAGAAATTATGAGGCATCCAAGCTTGTATTGGTTTTGGTGATTTATGCACCGGTTTAGGTGAAATCACTGTGGTTGAGGGTGGAGGTTGTTTAGCCTCTAGATTCCCTGGTTGGTCTTGTTTTGGTTTATCCCATCTAATCCCACATTCATGCTTGGAATATGGTATGAAGTTGGTTGGTTGGAAGAAATATTTGGTTCAACCCAATCTATGGTCGGGTGGTATGTGGAATTCCATGACTTGGTTGACGCTATGCATATGTTATTATGTGTTATTTCCTATTGAGATCAATAAGCACAAGTTTAGATTTGATGTATGACTATATGTTTGGTTTTTCATGGTTTAATTATGGTTAAATGTTGGTTACATTGATGGTATATTTCTCAGTATATGATGTGCTCTTGTTATTGATCTTGTTCATGAATTGACAAGCTATTGAATAGTTATATGAATTCATGATCTAATAAGTTTTTTTTACATCTATCTTAAGAGAGCGGTGAGCCTTCTTGATGAAACTAATGAAAAAGTGATTAATTATTCATTCATGACCTATAGGTACCATATGTACCAAATGTTTGTATAAATGGATACTATGTATTTGGAAAGCTTGAGTAAGATTAGAGTTTGGAAACAAAGTCTAAGGCCTTGTATAGACCATTGATAGAGTTTTGGGTAGTTAGCTTGTAGGCTATCCCTAAAAATATGGAACAAAGTCTTTGGCCACATGCACAGGACTAGGAATCTTAGTTGTAGCCACATAGAGGATGTGTTATGCATGCGGTTGGAGGCTTCTGGCCACACAGACCAACCTTCATGCATGCAGATGGGATGTAAAGTCAAGTTGAAAGTGGTTCAAGCTTACAGAAAGGGTCACTGGTGCAAAATGATTGATATTTGAGTGATCATGTGTCTCTAGATGGTTTTAGTAAGTTGGTAGTGGAGCCCATTTCCATAACTGAATCTTGGATGTTGGGTCATGCATAGTAACTCTTAGCTCATGTTTACCCTAGTGAGTTTGTAAAAGTAGGTAAATGTGGGGTGGGGTGTTGCATATTGTTGTACTAAACAATAGCACCTGGGATGGTGTAATGTTATGAGAACGAAGACACCAAGAGTGGTGTGACAATCGATGATGGTGTTCCTTTAAGGAGGAAGGGGATTGTAACACATACATTTTGATACCTTAATGATTATGTAATTAATTATGTTAATGATGGATGTATTTGCATGTATATATGGAATTGGTTAAACCTAGAAATGATATATTTATTTTATCTTTAATGAAAAATGATGATGAAATCAATGAAGGGATGAGCACTAGTATTGATCATGATACATGGGAATTGGTGTTGGGGGGGGGGGGGGGGGGGGTGTGTAGTGGGAATTGTTGATTGATGAAAACAACCCATTATTGGATTTTTTTGTTGATGTCGATTAACCACCCATTATTTTCCAATTTTTAGAAAGTCAATTGATGCGAGAAGTAGCAACTGAACAACCAAATCATAATTATGAGATGTAGTTGGAAACTGTACAAATCCATCCTAAGAGGTATTGCAAGTAACCATCTTTAAATTTTTTATATGAACCACAAAATTGCTGAATTGACCCACAAAATCTCAGGTTAAAATGGGAAATACATATAAATTCACGAACATAGAGCAAGGTATGCATATGAATGGGTCCAAGGGTGAATTTTGAGTGGAAAGTGTGCCAATAAAAGTTTTGGTTGGTTGTATAATAGTGGGGGATTGTTAGTTCTATTTTTCCATTGAAAAAATCAAGCAAAAGTGTTCTTAACTCGAGCTGTAAAAGATCACTATATTTTTTGGTGCTTAGCTAAGAAAGAATGAAGGAACTAAAAGGGGAGGGCACTAAGATATTTCTATGGTAGGAAGGGACTCCCTTATGCTATGAAAGCTAACAAAAGTGACACGTGTGACCTTGTATGGGATCATAGCTCTAAGGATTGAAGGAAAACACTTCATTATTTTTTTATTATGAAGGAGAGTGACCTTCATTATTTCACTCTACATTGTATAAGTGAAACATTTCCACAATGACACCATTGTATAGCTAGGGGGTAGTAGGGTGGTTAGCTGCAAAAAAATTAACTAGATAGTCGAGCCTATGCTTGGATGGAAAAGGTCTCACCCTTCATAGGTTGTAGGCAAATTTTAAATTTAACAGCTAAGTGTCTCTGTGATTTAATGTGCAAATTGATTTTATTCCATGACATGGAAATGATTTGTATGGATGTGTAATTAATTTTGTTTCTTTGTTTAACTATGAAAATTTAATGTTCATGTATATGGATGCAAGTCAGACATTTTAAATGGCATGTGTATACATACATATGTACATACATACTTACTTATGTAAGTAAGTATGTTTGTGTGTTTGTATGTGTGTTGGGAGGAAAAATTGTCTACACCTTAATTCCTTGAGTAGTTATGGAAGCTAACTCAACAAAGAGAGGTCAATAATGGGTCTCTCAAGGAAACAACTTAACCAACCAAGGGAGTTTTAGAAATTTTTTATCATAGACATGACTATAATTATATCATGAGACTAGCTTCAGGGACGAAATACCTTGTTTTTATAATGAAGACTAAATTAATAAAGTCTTCACAAAACATCCAAAAGTATGAAATGTTAATTTTCACTAATGAATGGATAAATCTTGAAAAGGTCTAATTTGAAGACCAGAATAAGGTTCCAACCCTTGTTTGATGATGAATAGACCTTTAGGTATCTCTAATGGGAACTATAGATTTGGCGTATGATTATGGAAACAAGGTAAAGTTGTCTTAATTACCATTGGGCAATGGAATCCTTGCAATTTTAAATATTGAAATGAATTGGGCCTTTATTCTAGCCTTTTAATTTGATTGCAATGGTTTTTTGAAGCCTTCATTTCTTCAATTGAACTAGTATGGTAGGTCTCACCTATGATTAGTTAACAATGGAGAAAGCTAGATTTTATGCCCTCAATTTCTTTCTTTATTTGTATGACTAGTTACTTTCTATAATATGTAACCATAATTATGTAATTACATGACTTTGGATGCTTGCAATCTTTCTCCAATTTTGTTTTGAAGGGGAATTAAAGATCCTTACCATTTTATAAGGAATTTGGTGAGAAAAGTTATGAGGTTTAGGAGTTGAGAACTATCCTCATAATTCTATCCCCTTCAATTCTTAATGAATTATACTTGATTATCTTCCATGTGCCAATGAGGATTTTATTGATGAAATATTTCAATGCAGTTAAATATCTAAATGCAAATGAATTTAATAAGGGAGAAGGCACTTGAAGTTTCCCCATAAGTCTACTATGTCTACATGGTATTTTTTGAGTTGTAGGCCTTGAATGACATTCAATAATTTAAGAACCTACTCATAATTGTTGATTTTATGCTCTATTAATTTTGAGGCTTGAAAGAGGAATTGATAAGGCCTCAATCTTAGAGTTGACTATTAGGAAACAAGGTCCTGGGCCATCACCTCATACTTATAACATGATCTTTGAGTCTATAACTTATTGCTTAGGGCATAGATTGCATATGCTAATCTTAACACATTGGACAAGAAATGTAAAGGCCCTGAAGGGAATTGGAATGTGCATCTACAATTTAATTTTACATTGTGTGTATGTGTGTGCGTGTTCAACCATTCACCAATGTGTATGGGAAATCTTGGAAGCTCATGTGGACTTGTGGAGTTATGCTATGATTCTAGAAACATAGATATATATACTGTTATATTAATATATAGGTGCCAAGGCTAAAACAATAAGCCATTGGCTTGGGTACATGTGCGTCAAGGGAACCAATTTAAACCTTGATTCCCATATGAATATGGCCATAGACACACATATATCATGACGAGGGTAGGAATAAAAATTAATTAAATCATGTTTGCACCTTTATGTTGAGGTGTGGAAGGGTTGGAGGATCCCAAAGGTGCAAAAAACACCACTGGAAAACCCAGATAAAATCCTCAATGCATTAGAAATGAGGAGGAAATTTGAATCCCATGTGTGCTAGATAGCATGGATGCCACCAGGGTAACACGTGGGAGTATCACCAATAATACAAACTATTAATTTGATGCAGAGAATGATGATGAGGTTATGTGTACTGGGTGCCCGAGATCGGTAGATTTCATAGGCTTATATGAGTGGTTTTCGCCAATGCCTAAATATATAAGAAGACTGCAAACATTGATATATTTGGGCCCTTTGGAAAAAATGCCTCTCCCCCACTCATGATGCCTAGTATCCCTCCAGTCAATATTTGTCTATGCTCACCTTATATCTTGTGTGAGGTTTAAGAAAGGTAATGTGTGGATGTAGGGACTCAGCCTTGTCTCATTATGGATTACATAGATGCTACATTGAGCATGGGAAAGGTGGATTCTTAGGGTATTTAATTAATGGATGAATATAAGTGTGTGTGTGTGTGTGTGTGTGTGTGTTTAAATACTAAAGGAATAAAAAAGTGGGCTGGGCTCGTACCCGCATGACACAGGTTTGATTTTGACCATTACCACTATAACCCCTAGGTGTAATTGCCTACCCCCATAAATGGGACACGCGTATGTTAGTATGGGGGATTGAATATGGGTGTTTCATCACTCACTTGACTTCACATGACACATGCTTTCCAAGTGATCCAACCTCTGGGGGGTGGCTAAATATAAATGTTATATATGTGTGTGTGTGTGTGTGTATGGGGTAACTAAATAATGTAAAATAAATTCTACATTTCATTTATACAAATAAAATGCACATGGATTAAAGAGGACGAGGGGGAGGTTGACATAGGGCGAATATGGTTCTAGTGCCAACATGATTCCAATCATTAATGTCATGTGGACTCAAGGTGTCATGTTTCCTACTACATGGACCATGTATGGAAGACCACATAGATGATGAAAACTTTAGGAGGTCATAACTTGATGCACTTGAATAATATTTTAATGAAATTTTGAATTACTATAAATATTTTGATGAGTATAAAGAGGTTGTAGCCTCATAAATGGTTTAGAGTTGAGAGAAAGAATAATTTTTTTTTTATGACCCCCATATCCTCAATGTGACCTAAGAGGGTGGGTGTGTTACGATCTCAATTTGATGGGAATCTACCGAACATTGAATCCTTGCACAATAGAACATATTTTTGTAATCAAAGTATGATTGATACAATAATGAACATACTCTAAGAGATCAAATGGGTATGTTGTGATGGATTTTCCATTGAGTTATCCAAGGCAATTTAAAATAATATTGTACTAAAGAATTTTATTTTGTTTTGTGGAGATACGACATAATAGCCATGGAAATAACATTTGAGAAACAAACAATCTAATAGATGCAAGAGATTAATAAAAAAATTCAAATGGAGAATGAATATTCAAAGAAGAATGTTTAGAAATTGAAATAGAGAAACAAAGGTGTTTATGGGGAAAAAGATACCATCAACAGTAAGTAGATCTCTCCAATGTTAATAACTAATTAGATCTCACACCGTTTGGAATAGGAGTCCCATTTGGTATGTGGGTTCAAACACCACCATATTTAGGTCTTTTCTCTTTGGAATTGAATGAAGATATGTTAAGGTGAGGAGAGTGTGAAATACATGAAGAATGAGGATGGATTAACCCATAAATGATAAACTTGTTGTGATAACCCCTGTTTTATTCCCCTATTGTAAACACTTTAATTTATTTTATTAAAAAATAAAATGGATGAGGAAATTGGGACACACATTCCAGAGTTTGAGGAAGGAGATTGTTGGGAAAACAAGGAAATTTGACTATTTAAATAACAACCAAGGAAGCTAGTTGGTATGCCTTAAATGGTTGGTTGTGCTATAATTCCTATAGAGAAAAGGAGGACAAAGGTTATGAATTCCTTGGAAAACTAATATAATAAAAAGGATAAATTTAATGAGAAATATGACATGACAAGAAAGAAGGCTAGATATGGCTAAAGGCACGCAAAGGTGAGTTAGACGTCGGTTGTAAAAAAAATGTAATAGATAGAAAAATGAGCAGAATGTGTGGAGACAAGGAGGAAGGTGGAACAATCTCAATGGCCTATAAAATTCCATCCAAGTGTGGAACCACAAACTATGAAGGCATGATACAAGGGAAGAAGGAATTCAGACAATATAGAGTCCATACTCTTCATGGATGAAATCACAAGATAGTGGAGTTATAAGAGAGGAGGGGAGAGAAACCACGAGAGAAAGAAATAAGATTTTTTAGGGAATTCCCATCGGGCATGAATGAAGTGGGTGTCATGGCTAAAGAAAAAATGATAGAGCAACGCCTTGCCTTGAGGTTGAGGAAATGACTAAGAGTGGCTTGCCAAAAGTATGATGAACACACTAGGAAATTTGTAAATTGATGAACCTATGGGCCAAAAGGTGGAGTTACTCAGGTACTTGTGGGGTTTATGAATCACTAGGTGCATCCCTAGGCTAGGAGCACTAGAGTTTTCACTCAATGAATAACTACTTGCAACGATGATAATTACACTCCCATGGTAGCTTGTTTGTTGATGAACCTTCCCATGCTATAGGAATTCTCCTTTTGATATTGAATTATGTAATATCCCTCCCTTTAATAATAAATAATAAATAATAAAATAATAATAATAATATAAATAATAAATAATAATCACTTAAATAATAATAAAAAAATAAATCATAAATGATATTTAAAAATATACAAGAAAATAAATAAAAATAATAAAAATAGTAATAACTATACTAAAGCTCTAAATAATAAATAGAAATAAAACAAAGAAAACAATAAAAAGAATCAGTGAAGCTATCAAAAAAGAAGAAAATAAAACAAGAAAGCTAAAAATCAAAGAAAAGTAAAGAAATAAAACAAGAAAGCTAAAAATCAAGTTGCATGCAGACACATGGAGTGTGTGCATGTGGTTCCCCTTCCAATGTTGTTCTATTTAATAGATGGTGAGGAAGATGAGAGGCATTCTTGCATTCCATCATTCCGATATTATATCTTTCATTCTCTTGGGAGAATGGTATACTAAGATTTAGGAGCACTGGCAGTAGTCGTTGATTGAGGGCTCGGGGGTGTCCAGTTGTAGCAGAATCCTGCATAATTGAGCCTACGGTTGGGAGGAGAGTCGTCCCCAAAATCTTGTGATCACTTGGCAGACTGCAATTACAGGTAATAAAGGTAAGTTCATTTGTAAGTATTTGTTTTCCATTAAGACATTAATTTTAGTTTTACTTTGTGTTGTTACATATGGTATCAGAGCAGGTTTAACCCTTAGGGCCTATGGGCATCCGGAAATTTACTTTGTTGGAATTTTTAACTTGACTTGTTTTAAAGTTACAGGTTGATTACTTCCAGGAGGAGGCATAATTTTTTTTCAAACCCTCACTATGCCGTAAATTTTCTTTATTCAATGCATACTTACTGCATAGTTATATTTTGATTGGTTTTGGTGATTATGTTTCTGCCTGTATTCACTTTGGATTTGGAATTTGATTCGTTTTTCTACAATTTTAACAATAGATAGAAAAAAATTATATATCATCCATCTCAGAATTTGGTCAAATCATCCAACTTGATTCTATATTGATTCCACGCTTGTTCACCAAGATTTGACAATGTGTATTGGCCCAGCCCTTTCAGAAGGGCATTCATCCCCTTAAGGGGCACTGGTTCAAGCTTCATGTATCATCCACTAAACTATCTAGCTGTCCATTGCGAGTTCTGTAGTAGGCAAATGATTTGTCACAAGTATGAAGTCCTGTCCTCAACAGATCCGCATGTCAGCATTTTAAATTACCACATAAATCAAACTCCACAAATTTGGAAAATATATTCTCTACAGATTTGATCATTTCTGAAGCTAGGGCTGAGCTTTTAAGTTTCTCCAAGTCGTGTTTTTTTTTCTTCACCCACAAGTCCGCAGAAGAATAAGCTTTATATTTTTATGAGTTCACCAAATTCTGAATTGTATGCACTGGTCAAATGTTGAGGCATTATTGCCAATATATACTAATTCGTTGCATCTGGAAATGTTCCGTTTTGGAGAGCTGACATGCCAGGAGAATGGTCGACCAAAGTCCAACATCAAATATTTAATACGCTTTAATGTTTAGAGTTTATTGCATAAAAGTTTAATATATGCCAAGAGAATGGCATTGACCAATACCTCTCGGAACAAGGATCAGACGCACTGCTGGGGAAAGTTTCTTGAAGCATCTCAGCTCTTTCCTACTGGGAATTGCTTCATAACACGCAATTGCTTCAATTGCTTCAATTTCATTGCAGCCTCCACTGTGTCTTCTTCCTCTTTTAGTTATTGGGTTACAAATTTTAGGCACCAATGTCTCCTTGCGTTGAAAATTCTTCGTATGACTGCCACTGGTGTAAATTTAGTGATTCACAGAAATCCCATTTTGTTAAGAATTCATGTAGATCGCATTCTGGTTCTCTCAGAATCTACTTGTGGATCGCATGCTGAGGCCGAAGAGGCACTGGAATCTGATAATCTATGGCTGAAAATGCGAGCCGAAGCGAGGAAAGATGCAGAGGACGAACCCCTGCTGCAGTTTTTCTGTGCACTTCGGTCTTAGCTCACAAATCTATGGAAGGTGCCCTGACTTTCCAATTGGGTAGTAAGCTTTCAAATTTAATGCAACTCCATTTTTATTGAGAAATTATCCATGCGTACTGGTAAAGCTGTAGCCCTCCTGGTCCTATTTTAATAAAAAGGATTACTCTATTATTCAAAACTATCGTCATTTTATAATTTAGAATCAAGATCGATCTATGCCAATCATATAAGATTCAAATTACAGCTTTTTAAAACAGCTTTGAAAGACTCAACATATAAAAATTTTTGTTTATTTTAATTGAGAAATCTGAAATGATGTCAGTTCTAAAGAAATAACTTCAATCAACCAGCAGCTGTGATGTCTGAACTCTTGGTTTCATTTTGTTAAATACCATCGTAAATAATATAAATAAAATAGCTCTTATAATCGCTCCACGTTCAAATTTTTTTGCTATTTTAACATACCTGGCTACTTGTCTATCTTCATGTAGGTTCATTGAATCATTTTGATTTGTAGCTTTATAAATTACGCTGTATTCATGAACCAACAGCTCATCCTGAGCAAATCCTGTTGATAACGCGTGTGGAAGATTTTTTCACCAGTGTTCTAATTTTATATCTATCTGCAAACAATTTAACCATTCAATTCCCACGAAATTCGAATGAGGAATCGCGCTTAGCTTTCCATGGATTCAATTAATCAATAGATGAATCTTTTTGCAGACAATCCCACTATAATGCTTTACATGATCCTAGCTTTGTTACAGTTAGTTATTGCCATATAGGTTCTCCAAGCCTCAAGCTCTTTTCACACCTCCACATCTATATTTTATTCCGCTATTGCGCTCAGCGTTTGATAATCCATCTACATCAGTGGGGTCAGGCGTATAGGGTGTCTCATGGGGTACACTTATCTCATTGTCTGTTAATTCTACGGATCTAGTGCCGAGCTTTGCGTAAACCCAATGTGTATATGCGAGTCAAAGGATGTTGGGTAGACCAGAAATGTAAAATTTAAATTTCGGTTATTTCTATTGATTTTTTATTATTATTATTTATGGCCTTGAAAAATTATTAAGATATTTAGATTGTGTCAAGATTACTCATAAAATTCATGATTTCAAAAAATTCTAACAAAACTTTAACAAAATTAAAAGGAAAAAAGGGCAAAAACCCACTGAAAAGCTACCCAAATTTTTTAAAAAACAAGTCTTCACAGAAATAGTCCATGCCGTCTGCTCGCGATGATATTGGAATCTAACAAAACTTGTTTTAAATGCAATCAGAATGAAGCCAAATTTAGAGTCAGAATTCGAGAATTATTTCCTTGAACTTATTTTGGAAATTAATGTTTGTCAGCTGATTTAAAGTATTTACTAATTCTGGAAATTAAACTACAGAAAGAATAATCAGAATTGGTAAAATCCTAAAAGCTAGGGTTTGACCCTAAAAGGTGCATTCTAACCCTACTCTAGCTGATATTTCATTTCTAGATCGTTTCTAAATTTTATCTAACACAATCTAATAGTGAAATTTATCTCCTAAGTGCTCCATTGTGTTTATATTTCAATTTGGATATTTTTGATGAAACCTTAGGGGATTCACCACCTCCCTTTTACAAGTTGTGTTGATTGCATGATTATTATTCATTAATACTTGTAATTTGTCCTTTTTGGGTTTGTTTTACATGTTTTTTTTTTCATTGCCCTGGCAAACGCAACCAAGGTTCATTTTTCTAAGTGCTTTCTGGCACTTTTGGGTTGTTTCTCCACACCCAAAATATGCATTCGCTATGTTTTTCCATTATAAATCAAATTCTGGAATTTGTGGACAGAAACAAACTCATCCTATTTTCAACATATACTCGAATGGTAACTCAAGCATAGCACTTTTACTTGGTATGTGCAATCGTATTTCATTCTTGAGCACTAAATGGTACTTATTCTTGCGATTATTGAATGAAACCTAAGTGTTGATTTGTAATTTTACTGTAGCATAATATAATTTCAGATCTAGCACATGTTAATTAGCATGTAATCCTCATTTTATGGTCCTCGCAAGGTTTTATTTAGATGGCATTCCTAGTAAATATGTTACCATAGATTAGTACACCTCACCTACAGAGATTCAAACCGAGCATTTGCCATAGCAAAATAGCCAAAAACCCAACAACATTGAGAATAAAAAATTGAGCTAATTCCTTGCCATGTGTGTGCTATTTTACCTTTTCAATATTTAATATTATTTGGTCTTTTATTTCTTATTTTGAATGACATATATATTCTCAAGGAAACCTTCCATGTGTTTCATCATATTTGATGAATGGTGCTTATGGTAAATGCTGCTGTAATATGTAATATAATCCGTACTTCCAACCCAGGAAACTCTACTAGACTCAAGTCTGTGATCTCTTATTTATTTCATCACATCACCATCTCGAAGCCTCATAGTGCAATCATTACTTATGTAGAAAAAAATAAATGGATTGTTTTAAAATACATGTAAGAAAATTTATGAATCAAGCATAAAACCCTTACTTGATAGCCCATAAATTATTCCTTTTACATTATGAAGTTTCCTCCTAATGTATTATGTGAATTTTAAAAATCGAATTTACAATACTCATGAAATACAATAAGATTTATTTAATTGTAATTCTCGAGTCAGATTATTTTGACCTGACTGAACCCAAATACAACTGAATTTTGACTATTCAAAATCTATAGTTATTTCTTCGAGTGCAGATGGATCATTGCAAGTATTTGAGAAGGTAAAAATTTATAAACATATTTTGACGAATCGGTGATCTCACGTCTCATAGCACCAACGGATCTTTACAAATATTTGAGGAAAAAATAATTTATAAACATATTTTAACGCTTTGAGTAGGGAAGCACTGCCACTGTAACAAATAAAGATTCCAGGCAAATATAAGTTCATTTGTAGGACTTAAAGAAGTACAGCCTGCTTCGGCTCGTCGTGTCAAGTGTGGATCGATGGAAAGTTTTGGATGTAAAATTAGAAAAATGCATTGTACCTGTGCGTTGTGTAAATGGTACTATCTCTCAAAGAGTGTTTCGAACCACAATGTGAGGTTGATCAGTATGGGCAGATTTTTCGACATTATTGTCGAAAGGAACAATGGAATTTGCAGGAACACACATAGCCATGGCCACAAGTTTACAATCTTCTATCTTAGGCAGGCAATTTTATGGCTAATTTTATTGTAATTTAAGGGATTTAAAATGGTGTTGCCTTCGCAGGTGCGCTTGCTGGCAGACCATATAATTAATAAAATGATTATTTTTTTGTGTTGGGGGGGAATAACCTTCACAGTCATCCAATCCGGTTTTGGGTCGGGTGGCAGTGTCTCTTCTTAATGGTGTGGAATATTTCTTTGGTTGTTTGATTTCTTAAATTTCCTTAGAGTAATCATTTAATAGCCATAGGAATCCCAAGATACATTCAATAAATTTGTTTAAACGATTTATGTTCTTAAAAGCAGTCCATTTAATTCTTCTAAGTTATGATTGCTTAAACAGATACTCACACTATTTCACTCTACAACACATAATTTCAATGTATCCTAGCACATAAGGTCATGAATCTAAACACTTAATATTGGTGTGACCTATCATTTCAAAAGTCATGGTGAATTTTCTTTCAGAATTCAAGTACCTTCTTAAAACAATATTGCCACTAATATTCTTAAGCTTTACTCATTGGAATTTTGTTTTTATGTTGAGATAATTCTCTAAGTTTTAATACTATAAAATTAGTGATTATTGATAATTTGCATGATCAATTACACAATTTCAAATTTGGCAATGGTTCGATTGCATGCCGAGCAGTAGGGGAAAAATATATAAAACAGTAGATTGAAATGAATCAAGAATCTTCAAAAAAAAAATCATTGCATAATTATCACAGCAATAATCTAAGTATTTTGGCTCTTATTTTATGCTTCTTCATTGATGAATCTTGATATTGAGTGACCGATTACAGTGTTTGGCTCTCATTGCATGCATATGTGGGTGACTTGATTTCACTGTTAGAAATCTTATATTTTTAGAGGTTGGATATAGGTCTGATTTTCACATTACCATGATATATTACCTTTGCATTGGTACTAAGCTTGAATCTAAATCATTAGTACTCCTTATCTTGCATTCAGTGATCATTTGAAAAGTGAATTAGGGGATTGATTGGATCATCTAGTGACTCACATCACATTGCAGTTTTTCTTTAATTAGCTATCCAATTTGGTATCTAAGGACTAATATATTCTTGGCAATAAGCTACAACAATCGGATTCTTGACAGCGAAATAACGTTGGTATAACTTAAGGTTTGGTGCATTCATTAGTTCCTCATTGCTTTTATCCTGCATCATTATAGACATCAAATTCTTTGGTTCTCTGTTCGCATGGTAAAACCACTATCTCATTTTCTTGAGTTGAATCATTGAGTCATTGGAAAAATATATAATTGACGATGTATAATTCTCTGAAAGATCGTACTATTGATATGGCACACTGGCATGCTGGTGTAACTACTCACCACCGGTTGCATTACATGTATCTGTTCATTTACTACTCATATGATTTGTATATTAATATTACTTCACCATATATCATATTAATTTACTGAACTAAACATCAATACAACTTTTATACTGTCATAGCAAAATTAACCGTACTTCTTTATTTTTAACACATGACATGAAAATAGTAACTGAATGTGATTAAAAGGAAAATGTCACTTTAGTTTTACTTTTCTTGGTCATACGACTTTGTTCAAAGTATATAATAAATCATCCGATAGTACTAGTTTTTCTTCATAAAAAGGTTTACGTTGGTTTATCCAGAAAGCTCCACTACGTAATCCAGTCATGAGGACTATTGATGACCCGTTTCTTCATGGGCCTTAACTGGTTAAAAGGCATCCACTTTATAGATAATATACTTTCCATAGGATTGATTTTAATCTTGTAATAGGAAAAAGATTCTTTAGTCACGAGACTCGAAGCACTTCTTTGACTTTTGGTGGATATTGAACCACATCTCCGTGATTGATAGAATCTTTCGTACTAAACTTGTTTTTATATATACTTTGAAATTTGTGATAAATTATGCTTTAAGTATTATATTTCAATTGAGTAACTAAATTTGTTATAGCTTTTGGCATAAAAGAAGAGACAACCTATTTTGGAACACAAAAGAAGAGTATTGTGGTATTTTGGAACATAAACTTGGTACTCTGAAGGTATCATTATAAGGTCTATCTAAGGATGATAAAATGAAAGGATAATGAAAGGATAAGTTGTGTGTGTGACATCATCTATAACAATTTTCGCTCTAATGGGAGAGCCACATTGTAAAGTTTTCCATAGGTGACTAACTATTTATGGATAACAAGACGTATGATCATGTAATTTTATAAGCGGATTACATTTGGTAGCTATCTTAATGAATTTATTTTTAGGTATTACCCAAGTTGGGAAAGAGTAATGTATGAAGTTGCATGATAACCAAGTAATGATAAACTTGGAAGATATAGGAAGGAATGTTGCTAGAAATGTTATAAGGATACCGTGAGAAAGATTGTGTACATAGTGACAAAGAAGTAAAGTCAATTATTAGAGGACTTTCCATAACATTAAAAGAGACGAACTTGACAAGATAAACAAATATTTCTTTGGATGAAGTGCTAATTTTTAAATAAGTCAACATCGATCAACAAATTCTCATGCAAGTAAATTAAGCATGATATAAAGTTACATCATGATGGAAATAGTATTTATATGCAATTGCATATAGCGGTAGTGGAATCAGTAAGCCAAAGGGTACATGGATGTAAAATCAAGGGATTTTAATTTTGAGATAGATGATTTTGGTATCACTATTAATGAATTTAACCAAAATTTCCTTTGGGAAGGAAGAATATATGACGAGGGATTAAGACTCAAGATGGTAATTATGAAATTTAACGATGTACTTAGAAGATTATACCATTGGTGTAAGTGATCAACTACCTAGTAGAAAGAAGTCAAAATGATTATTGAAAAGTGATTGACAACTTGATGAAAACATATTAACGATGTTTCATGCTATCATGATAGGAAGACAATGATGTACATATGGTTCTTATAGTCATAAGGCATCTACACGATAATAGCGATCTACATAGGTCTTATGACGTTATGTCAAGGTATATTGACATTTTCATTTACTACCTAATGATAGGTATTTAATGTTCAATACTCATGATGGATATGATATGCATAACGTGGCGTAGGAATTATGATGTTATAATATGAGGATTATCGACATGTGGTTCATTTATGTGAACTAATGATATGTCTTAATATAATTATGTGATGTATAATTGAAGCATGTGATAGTTCCGTACAAATCTATGACATGCGTGAGCATGTAGATCCATATTAACAAAGATGAACGTCTCATGATGACATGCAAGAGTTGGCATATGGATTATTTCCTATGATACTATGATGGTATGGTTAATGCATTGGATGCATGTTGAGATGTGATGATTCACAGGACTCCACAATGGGCCGAGAGGGCCAGTTTATTTGATGATCTCGTGCGAGCCCATACACACAAGGGAGAATAAGTAACACCATATGGGCTGGGGACAAAACTCAATCAACACTACATATGCTAGTGGTTCCTTTGTCTTGTGTATAGCTCTTAATGGATAGCTCTTGAAGAGCTATGGGACCATCTTGAGAAAGTCAAGTGCCTGATGTTCCAGGCTTGGTGCCTGATGATTCCAGGCTTGGTGCCTGATGTTCCAGGCTTGGTGCTTGATGATTCCAGGCTTGGTGCCTGATGTTCCAGGCTAGGTGCCTGTTATTGGATTGGGATGCCGAAGTCTGGAAGGGATGTAAAGGATCGATGCCTGGGGTTGTGCGCCTTAGTAGTTGTGGAGGGAGTGGGCCAGCCTGCGAGATGCCCAGGGTCATTGAGTACTGGACCGAATGCCTGCCTTGGGGCAGATGAGGTCACCGGATGATTGCCTTGGGGCAGATGAGGTCTGAGTCATGCGCGAGCCTTGGGTCCAGCCTTGGACTAGGATACAGACTGGGTTAGGCTTCTACCTAGTGCCGAAAGTGGAAAAAGGACAGAGATTCCTTGAGATTTCCTAGGGCGTTGGTGACTTTCGATGCCTGCTGGTTATACTAGTTCAGCAGAGGGTGTTGGCAACATGA